>JADOBS010303662.1:0-21619 GCA_015708375.1 Cydonia oblonga | reverse complement strand
CATCATTCTCCATCAAGCACGTTGAAGATATGGTCTGCAGCATCATTGCTTGGAAATCGGAGATCTGCCCAGCTAGCTACTGTTGTTCTTGTTTCCAGTATATTCAAACATTTCTGTGTCTAGCTCCTTGTGTGGTTTTCTGTTGGGTATTTTTTTTTTCTTTTTTTGTTTAAATGGAAGAACGAGCATTTTATTAAATATAAAAAAAAAATAAAAAAATTAGACACGTTTTTATTTTATTGGCACGGAAATACTTCTCGCTTATGCACTGAATTTTTTAGTAATTTAATTCAAATTGTAAAGTAAAAGCTTTTGAAAAGTTACCGAAAGCGCCGTGACGGAGATGAAGATGGAGATGATGTGAAACTTTTGACGAGTTGAACCGAAAGCGCCGTGACGGAGATGGAGATGGAGGAGATGGAGGAGATGGAGATGAGGGCCGGGGAAGAAATAGAGATAGGACAAGACATAACGCCGCCGCTCCCTCCGCTTTCTTCCGCTCTCCACCACTCCCTCCTCTCATCTCACTGCTCTTCCTGCTTCTCCCCCCTCCCTCCCCAACCCTTCCTTCCCTTCTTTGCCCCTACCTTTCCCAACACTCCCTCCTCCTACTACTGCTCCTACCTCTGCTCCTCCGCCGATTCTCCCCTCCACATCTCCAGCGCCGAGCCCTACCTTCTCCTGCTTCTCCAATCCCACCCCTCCGCCTACCCCAACGGCGACTCCTCCGACCTCCGCGCCGCCCTCCGCCTCCTCCAATCCCTTCCCGCCACCTTCCCCTGCACCCGCATCGCCGGCCTCCTGACGAATCGCCACAAACTCCTCCACCACCACGACCATAGAGTTCGCGACGGCGCCAGAGCAATGTTCGTCGCCAGGAAGATGCGGGATGAATCTCCGAATTTCTCTATCGATGCGACTATAGCCGACGTTGCTCCGCACGACGCCGTATTGGAGGAGGCCGTGCTGTCATTGGTGCTAACGAACGCCGTGGAGGTGCAGGATAAGACCGGGCGCACCCTTGGAATTTCCGTGTACGGTCCCAGCTTCTGCTGGATCAACCACAGCTGCTCCCCGAATGCTTGCTACCGCTTTTCTTTGATGACACCGCCAACGCCACCTTGTTGTCCCGAAACGCCGCTGCTGCGCATTGTCCCCTTGGGCCGCTCCTCCGGTCCTGCCACACAAGTAATCCCTGCAAATTCGCACAGTTTGTTTAATTTATAGTGGAATAAGATTGAAATTCAGAGTTGTGAGATGGATATTTGTTGCAGATTGAGAATGGTGTTTGTAGCAATAATGTGTTAGCAAAAGGTGTTGTGGTTTTTTTAAGTTTTCGTGCTTCTTTTTCGGTTTTTGTTTGTTTGAATCAGAACACCAAGAACACCAAATTTACCAGTATTATTGAACCATTCGTCTATATTATGAATGTAGAATGCCGAGGTTATGGTCCAAGAGTGACGGTTAGGAGCATCAAGAGAATCAAGAAAGGCGAAGAAGTGACTGTTACTTACACTGATTTGTTGCAGCCGAAGGTATCTGCATTTTATCTATATACACATTATACATGGATCAGCGATTGGAATTTTGAATTCATATAATCCACATCTGTTTTGTCAAGTTAACTGAGCGATGCGTCGATGACTGTGAGATGAGAATTTGCTGGTGTCATTTTATGCTTGTTGTCCCTGTCTTAGGACACTAAACTTGACGCGACAATGCAAGGCAATCCGACTTCTTTCCACTATAGGAATTTGCTAGTGTCATTTTATGCTTATTGCCCCTTTTGACTTTTCTTTTACTTATTTCCAATTTTAGTTGTGTTGATGTTATATTTTAATCACTTTCTTTTAACGTCACATTTTCTTTTCCTCTCATGAGCACCTCCAGGCAATGAGGCAGTCCGAGCTATGGTCAAGGTATCGGTTTATCTGCTCTTGTGCGCGATGTAGTGCATCACCCCTAACCTATGTGGATCAAGCTTTGGAGGTGGTAATTGATGACA
This sequence comes from Cydonia oblonga, assembly GCA_015708375.1. Classification (NCBI taxonomy): domain Eukaryota; kingdom Viridiplantae; phylum Streptophyta; class Magnoliopsida; order Rosales; family Rosaceae; genus Cydonia; species Cydonia oblonga. The sequence goes on along the minus strand of JADOBS010303662.1, from coordinate 19,614 downwards.
CCTTGGAGCTGAATGTTCTTATTGGTGTTTTTTGAACAATCATTAACTTTCGGCTTCAAAACTCCAGGAAATATTTGCAGTCAATTCCAGCTCCTCCAGTTTGAGTTCAGAAATAAACTTCGATAGAGGTAAGGCGACGCAATTGTTGAGTGATTACTTTGATGATGCTATTGACGACTACCTGTCAATTGGCGATCCTGAATCTTCTTGTGAGAGGCTCGAGCATGTGTTCACACAAGGTCTCTCCGATATGCAATCAGATTGCAACGGAGGAACATCTCAGCTGAGATACTGGTTGCACCCATTGCACCACCTCTCCCTAAATGCCTACACAACATTGGCTTCAGCATATAAAATCTGTGCAACGGACATGATAGCTTTATCTTCTGAAACGGATGATCATCTGTTAAAAGCTTTGAACTTGAGCAGGACCAGTTCAGCATACTCCTTGCTACTTGCTGGTGCAACTCATCATCTGTTTCGCTCTGAATCGTCTCTAATTGTATCCGTTGCAAATTTCTGGACAAGCGCAGGGGAGTCATTGTTAACTCTTGCTAGAAGCTCAGTCTGGAGTGAGTTTGTCCACTGGGATCTGCCTGTCTCAAATCCATGTTCCACTGCAAGATATAGATGTCCAAAATGCTCATTGATAGACAAATTTGAAGCTTGTTTATTCTATGGTCAAGTTCGAAAGGCAGATCTTGACGATGTCTCAAGTGAATTCATTGATTGCGTCTCTAATTTTACACAGAATGTTTGGAATATTTTGGCTCTCAGTTGCCAGTACCTTAGAGTGATTAAGAGTCCTATCGATTTCAGTTGGCTTGGTACCACAAAATATTCCCGTGTAGGGGAAGTTCTGATTCGGTCTAGTGGCACTAAAGCAGGTTCTTGTGGGACAGAGAGAAGCATTTCTGGAAGTGAAGCAGAGGGATACACAGACCAGGTACGGATATGAATTTTTAAGCTCGGTGTCCATTGCTTACTATATGGAGGATACCTAGCGAGCATATGTTATGGTAATTCCCATTTGACCTGTTATGTTCGTAATGTTTTAGATATGGAAGGGATATTATTGAATCCTTGTCATGAACCAAATTGAATCCTTGTCATGAACCAAATTATTCTTGTTTTGCTGGTAATTGCTGTGTTATTATACTCGTTAAGAATCTGTTAAAAATGTTGGTTGCATATATCGTCTTCTCTGCTTGTGATTTTTCGCCTCCAACTCTATTCATCTTGCCCCAAGGGATCAGCCACAAATCTCAGAAGTTTGTATCGGTTTCAAAATAGAATAATCCGCTATAGCTGTTTCGTATTTCATTTCGGCTCAGTCAAATTAAAGAACCAAAATTGAAATCACAATTGGATTCGATTTGGAAACAAATGAAACACGAAATTGAAACCACAATCGAATTAAAGAACCAAAATTGTCATCTCCTGATGCATCCCTGTTTCTGTTTGTGTTTGTGTCAAAAATACATCGTAAGAATGTTATAACAGTTGCATACTTAAAGTGACGCCCTACTGAATGTTATAATAGTTGCATACAAGGCCGTCGCTAACGTCAATGTTTCTTCTTTTTGTTGGACTTTGAGCTGGAGCCATGCTCATTTTTATGTCGCTTTTCCCCACTCTTGTGACGCTCTCTCTCTTTTCCTTTATCCATTTTGTTTCTACTTGATTTCACGCTAACGAGGCCACCAGCCGGTAAGTTTGCACCGCCATTCTGTAATGCATTCTCAAAGTCTGCGTCTCTGTCCCCAATTGCGTACTGTTGAAGCAACTTGGGATCTAATGACACCTCCGTGTTGGATCTCATCCCATCCTGTATGTGCGTGCGTAGTCAAGTCAGCCCAACTCTTGGAATTCAGAACGCGGGAAAGAGAAGCAGTTCAGGTAACACGGAATGTAAGGAATAAAGCGTACCTCAACTTTTCTTGCAGCATCATTGAGATCATCATCAACGGAGATTTTGTGAGGTTCCAAAAGAGTCTGAACCAAAATTTCCGAATCAAAGTGGAGTTGCAACATAGGCAGAAGAAAAGCACAGTAGCATACATACACGCACGCACAATTATAATGTGATAGACGATGTTTAAGCTTGCTTGCATTAAGAAACGCGATAGTATAAACTTAGCGATGACTCATCAAACAAAATAGTTCAGGCGCAGAGAATCACTTTTACCAAAGTGGCTCACGCGCAACACACATGTCAATATCATATAGTTAAGCCTACAAGAATCATAATGCATCCTACGCCGTGAAATTATTAGAAAGAGATGGAAACCACCAACATATCATGTACTTTCCATAAGAAAAAAAGGGTTACTGCTTTGCTGAACTTACTTCTTTTGGTTCAGGCAAGGTTGACTCAAGGCCCTCAGATGCAATAGTGTATAGATATTTGTGAAACTTTTTCATAACTTTTATAAACAGGGACAATATTTGCTGCCTTTCCAGTTTCATCAACCCCTGGAAAACGTGAATGTAAGTTAAAAATCTACACCAGATAAGAATGAAATAAAGAGCAGAAATGACGCCACCAAGTAGAGTGTTTTTGTCTTTGCAAGTGGGTTTGATTGCGTGCTCGCATCTATGTGACTGGTATAGCCAAGCAAACCATATGAGCAAGAAGTAGAGAAACAAACCTCAATATAGGAGATATCTTGATTCTGTAAGCCAATGCAGAGCAATATGGAAGCCTGGGCACCTGTCAATGTCACTGGAAGTTTCTCTTGGAAATACAGATGTGAAAGCGTTGGAACAAGATCCAAAATCTGTAAAACAAAAACATAACTTTAACATACGTGTAAAGTTATAAACAAACGATAACTAGAGTACAAGAGGACCTCAGTTTAGAAAATAACACTTCATTTCAAACTCAAATGGACCCAGGGTTTAAACTGTAATTTTAAAAACAATTCTCGGGTAATCTGAAGACAGTAAGGTCTGTTAGTTAAGGATGAAAATGTCATAAGCCCTCGGATCCCTCCTCCCCACTATTATCTATGCCTAACAGGAGGAAGAACATCTTGACACATTCAAACTGGCGGCTTTTCCCAAAAAACAGAAGGAAGCAGATAATCCACTCAAACCATAATCAACAAAAATGGACAGCATGGCCATTGACCAGGATGCACTGCACCTTCCTGAGAACCGCACAACAAATGGGTTCACCTCCCTCGGGCATACCCACAAGGGGGTGGGATTGGGTGGGAGGGGAAAAGAAGGGGTCTAATAGCCTAATCGTTGTTGATTTCATCTTTTAATGAAATTATTTCATCTTTTTATGTAACACAAAGCACGAGACGAAACATCGGCCACAGAATCCTAAACACAAATTACTTGTTAAGTACACAAATTCCCCTTCTCAAACAAGCAATTTTGAACTTTTTATGTGCAACTGAACAGATATATACATATAATTAGATAAATAACTAAACACACAATGTCCTAATGGTTCACTTTTGAAAAAGATTATTCATAAAACATTGCAAGAGTAATAGATGTTCACAATCATGGTATCAGATTGTCCACAGTAAGAAAACAAATATTTCAGCACTGTCAATTAAAAATTGTATCACAATCACATAATCATATTGCCACGCTGAGATGATAATTCTATCACAAAAGGAATACAATTTTTACTTTGTAATGCAATATTACTTTCTTTTCCTAAAGGAAAGCATATTTTGTCTTGTAATGCAAATATCTTTTTTTTTTCTAAGGGAAGTATATCTTGTTCTGTAATGCAAACATTACTTCTATTTTTAATATGAATGCATGGAATCCTAAGATTAAAAAAATCCCAAAACAGTACATAGCCCTATGACAGGGCAAGTCGGCAATCAACCATTGTTCAGAGAACTTACCATATGAAAGTCAGCAAGACTGCTGGTGTAGGCCTCCAATCGCTTCATATCATAAGGCGAAAGTAAGTCTGTGATAGACCGTAAGAATCCATCTGCGGTAGACGATTTGGGTTCTACATCCTTGTAATTGATCTTAGGATCTAAGATGCTGGAAAATTATCAGTTAGTACGAGCACTTGAACAATAAGCATTTATCAGAAGGGAACTTTTAATAGTACCTCATAGCGAGCCTATAATCCATTGTACGAAAACTATAACCCAATAGTCTCAAAAATCTTCTCCTGAAATCTAGGTAGCCAACAAATAATCAAGCTGTGTACTGAAATACAAAAAATCTGCATAAATTAAATAGAACAAAGGTTCTCCAAAGAAAAATGGGCCCACCTAGGTAGAATGGATGAAAATCACTGGTTTCAAGTTCATCATTCTTCAAAGATTTGAGGACCATACACGTATGCTCCCCGGTCACAGCACTCTATTACGTTGAAAAGAAAAATGAAAAATTATTGTTTAATCAGTCATTCATTCACAAATGATAATATTCAAAAAACAGTTAACGGAAAAAAGGATTCAGTATGGAGAGGGGAATCCATCTTAACTGGAATATGTCCAATATAGAATGGAGCAAACTTATGTTTCCACCAAAACCTGAAAAGGTCCAAGGTAAGCCCAAAGGAGACACCAATATAATGGAGCTTCTCTGGTCGCCTTTCCCGAAGATGAACGAGCAAATGAGGAAGATCTGTTCTAGGTTTTATACTTTCTTCCAGCAATGAAACCTATAAATAAAATAGACATAGGTATCATTCCGATAAACAATATCAAGGCACAGGCCGCAGGTTGATTCAAAAAAAAAAAACTAAGCTTGGTGATTGTAGTTCACCTTCTCAGCAGCTTCTGTGACTCTGAGTGGGGGAGTCTCAACATCTTCAACGTCCAGTTCAGAAATAGGAGCAAACTGTCCTTCGTAGTACCTGAGAAGAAATAAACCCTTAACACCCATTTTTTCAAATATAAAAACATAAATGTGAAGCATCAACTTTTAGAACCAAAGAGATTCAGTGAAATTTTCATGTCAAAACACTTTTATCTCAACAATAAAGTACTTATGAGTTACATTGATACAAGAGCAATGCATCCCACATATCACACACATTCCTTATACCTGGATCCCTAACAATAGCAATCCAATGTCACCCACATAGCACATGATACATACCAGAGGTGTCCCTAGAATGTCCACATCATTCCTTATATCTGTGTCCCCAAAAACATTTGCAGTAAAAAGCACATGGACTTATGAGCACAAAGGGATAACAGACATGTATGGGTTGACTTGAGAGATAAACCAAGTAAAGTAAGTTCAAGAAAAAATCTAGGACCAAATAGGATACAAGGTCAGAATCAGTGTGACCTATCTAAAAAGTTAGGACCCCACATTAATTTGTGCAGTCAACAACGAGGATCTATCTTTGGATTATTATCCTAAAATGCTCTATCTTTGGATTATATCCTAAAGTGCTGCTAGTGAAGTTTGTTTGTGGTTTTTCTCTGTTGCAAATTTCAATTACTAAGGAAATATCCAATCTTCATTTAAACATACAGGTTTAAACTCAACTGTTGGCACTGCAGACTCTTGGCCATTGTTGGGATTGAAATAAGCCAACGAGTTTCTCAAGATAAATACGGATGAGGTGGGTTTTATTTGAGATAGCGAATTCCATGTGTTTGTGGATTTATTGCCAAAGCAATTTGGGAAGATGCCTGGGGTTTCCTCCAGATGGGTGGGGTTATAATTTCACTGTAACTTTTCTGAAGTAAGTTTTAGTTGGACTCCTTTTCTTTACAATGGACAACTTCTCCTCCGTTCCTTTAGAAAATGCTTTGCTTTGCCGAATTTTTCGTAACTCTTAGAAATGCAACCCAAACTAAGATGAAAACCCACAACATGACCGTATTTTAATATGGCACTACTTCAAATCCTCTATCTCTTTCCACTTATTTCTCGAACTACTAGAAATGCAACCCAAACTAAGATGAAAACCCCCCAACATGACCGTATTTTAATATGGTATTACTTCAAATCCTCTATCTCTTTCCACTTATTTCTCGAACTACCATCACATGACTTGAAAGTTGTATTGTGAGAAAGTCATCTGTATATCAAAACTGAAATCAAAAGATCATCTCTTCAGCACCCACATGGTCTATGTTCTATAGCTTTCAAGCCAAGTGAACTGAAAGCATGAGACTCACATTTCGAGTTGCGACTTTATGTGCCCGAGCCAGGGTGCATATGCATGATTGCTTTTCATTCATTTTAGAAATCATTTGAAGCATTGCTTCAGACATATAATCTTCAATCTTTTGACCTTTTTTACTTCGTTCTTTTTTTATTTTTTATTTTTTATTTTTTTATTTTTTTTAATACAAACAATAGCTTTAGTGGGTTAAAAGTTTAGTTGTTAGGGGGAGGGGAATCGGTGGGTATAGAACCTGCACCAGGGTGCACATGCATGATTGCTTTTCATTCAAAGTGTAGCAATATGGGGCTAAAAGAATCACTCGGTCAATCTTGCTCAACACCTTAGGCATCCATGTACACATTGGGATCACGTATGTGATCTACAAAAACGTTTAGGTGGGCAATAACTCAAAGAGGAACATACCTTGTCAATAGTTCCACTGCTTGTGATCCATATCCAATCTACAACAAAGAAAAATAAATTACCATTTCAACAGATCCCTGGTTATAGATTACCATTTCAACAAAATCCTGGTTATACATATTGCTTTGGAAACCATAATGAGAGAATACCTTCATGGCACTTGGATGAGTAGCAATTCGTACAATTCGAGCACCTGAAAGACTGGGAAAAACCGTGTCCTGAAATTGCTCACAGAATTTCCACGGTATCTGGTCACCAGAAGGCTGATGACCATCGCTTAAACTTTTCATTGCAGATTCACGAGAGATCTTTCCCTCAAGGCAGACCTAAGAACAAAATGATAGCACATAAAATGTTGAGCATCAAAGAATTAGTGTTTTATAGAAGATGTACATGTTTAAAGTGTTGTGCTCTATTGATATTTCACATAAGGTAAAATTATAAATAAAAAACTAATAAAATTTTGGGTATGAGTTAAATAACTAAAAGAAATAATAGTCCTGAAGTAGGGGAAGACAGTCAAACCTGAATGACACACAAAATATCAGGAAGCTGATTTTTTGACTCATCAACAGGGCCTGCAAATGCAAATTATAATCAAGTCCAGCCAAATAGCGGCAAAAAAAGAAAGACCAGTTCTAACGTAACATATATACCAAGTAGCACAAACAAGTGGTGAGCTGGGGCATCAGCCATTAGTTGCAAATCATTTGGAGAATTTTTGTAGTGGGAGGCAACATATAGAGCCATCATCCGCTGCAAGTATTAGAATATGTAAGTTCATTAATATGAAAATGAGAATCACTAGTCTGACATTACTTGAACATGTAATTACCTGTAAGAACAACTCGCTATCTTTATGATATGAAAAAAGCGTATCACGGTTAACGTAGTACAGATCGCACTCATTGGGTGCAGGTAACCTAGTCGCCAAGAGAGAGAGAGAAGAGAGAGAGAGAGAAGAGAAAGAGAGAGAGATCATTAGTAAAGGTAAGGGTTATAATGGAGATGGTTAGAGCTTCCTTGGTTCTGACTGTCTAAGCAAATGTTTTTACCCGTTAAGTTTAGGGATATAATTTGTGATATCCAAGCAAAGTAAACCATGAAGCCAGGATTCAATCGGATCACCAGAAGCATATCTGATAGATTCTTTCAGTTCTATCTTTTTGAAAAGACGACCTACAATCAGGGATATTTATCAATTCAGAAAATTATGTCCAAATATCACAAAATAGTTTTAAAAAAAATTATACATTGTTCACTCACAAGCGCCAACAGTTCAAGTATTTCAGAAACAATAATGTTAAGAGAAAGCAGAAGAAACATTGAATTTTGAAAATAAAGTCAAGTTTTGGGGGAAAAGGGGGATTTTGATCCAACCCCATTCAAGAGTTATGTCAAGATGAGAATACAAAACATGGCCAATGAAGGATAAGCATACCAGATGTAGGCCCTTTAGCAGACACTTGGCTTTGCTCTTCCAATTGCTGTAGAAGTTTTAGGGACAAAGACCGACCAGTACCTTCATAGCTTTCAGTGTAAAATAAATGTCCTTTAGTATTTAAATTGCACTTAAATTTTTTTTTTTACCAAAAGTTGAATTCAGAGTTGACTTATAAATAGAAAGACATCAAGCATGAGTCAAGGAAAAGTGGAAACAGCTCATGAAAAGTGAAAGATCTTTGTTTTCTTTTTTTGTCCCCCCGGTAACAGAAAGTGAAAAGTGAAGTGAATATGTTTCATGAGACTGTTAAAACCAAAAAAGAACACATGATAAGAATACACGACATGAAGGAAGAAGAACATGGATGACTCTTACCCGTTAACAGTAGATGAAAGGAAGACCAGATAAGGACCAAGCAAAGACTTCACTACTGGTAGTGGAATAGCAGCTGCTTCATCAACAACCAACAGTTCAACTTGGGAAAGCTTTTCATGCTCATGTGGCCGTATATACTGCAAGGACAAGTAACAATAGTCAAAAACAGCTAGCCCCATAAGCAATGAGCAGTACAAAGTTCTTTCTTTTAGGCTACATGAGGTGTAAAGGTCTAGACCACCTCACAATCTCACAGGCATGTTGAGTGCCTCTATACCATACATACTGGATCAGTGCCAGGAAGACACATTAGGTTGACCAAAAAGTTTGGCGTTTCAGGAACATGCTTTTAGAAGCAAGCTTCAGTAATCACAAACCATCTAAATTATGTTCAATATGCTCACACCAATAACAAAAATGATGCACTTGGGCACAAGTACAATAGAATTTTTAGAGTAGTCAAACAAAGATAACCATGAATCATATATGAGGGCATATATACAAAACCCACGACATTTGATGGGCAAGAGGTGAACACACTCATGGCTATTGTGATGCGGCTATCCAATAGAAGAATATTCTCTATTACAACTTGGTTATCAACTTTTCATGAGTAACAATTCCTCCATGTATTTGTATTTTGGTATCAACTGACTAAACAAAATCTTTATTGCTATATTTTTTTTTTATAGAAAACGAGATTTTATTAAACAGCTAAAAAACAATACAACACTTAGTGGACAAGGAAGTCCACCATCAAAAGGAAACAGCCCTGACATATGCCTCAACATCCACCTCCATCATTATAAAACAGATCTACAACTATCTCACTGCTACTCCCCAATCTAACAAAATTACATAAAATGAAAGATCCCAAAAGCTTGGAGAGAGAGAAGCCATAAGAATGCCCGATTCTTTCCCAAGAATTCTCTTGTAAATCCCCACTATAATTCTCAAAGGTTGAAAGCTTGAAATTAACATAGAAGGTAACTGGCTTCAGAGTCAACTAGGATAATACTGGGCATATATGCAGAGAGTAGACATAGTAGCAAATTTCAGGGTATGGAATAATCCAAAAGGAAAGGGAAGACCACAGAATTCTCTCAGTCATCTTAACTTGATTTGGTACTAAGAATAAGTTATATATACACCTCCCACTGGCCCATCTGTACGTTAATATAGAAATAGATTATATCCTGACAACAAGGAAGTGAAATACTCCTATTTTTATATCAATATTAGGCACAAATTAAGAGTTCAATATAATTTTACCTCAAATGTAACCAACTGTGCATATAAGTTTACCTGAATTGTTTGTCTGTGCTGTTTGTATATATTGATCTGTACAGTTGCTTTCTTCAACGAAGGGTCACTACTTTTCTGTACATCATAATCTATATGTTCCTGCAAACATAGTTTACAACAGTAAGCTCAATAACTAGTGCACTGTTCGAAGTACATAATTGAAAAATGAAGAAAATGGAGTGACCTTATAACAAATAATGAAAGATAAAACGTAGTTCACAGAATAAAACATTCAAACACCACCATCTTGATAGTTAAACAATTTCACTATTAAACTTAGCGGGAAAAAAAAATTAAAATTTATCTAACATTTGAATCTACAATTTTCAATTAGCAACTCTTGTCACAAATGTTTATTAGTGGGGTATGTTATAAGATATTGTTATTTGCTAATCGTTGTGGATTATTTGGGAGTTAAATCTCACAAGAAGGCGTAAAGATCACATTAGAATTAGATTTTTGACAAGAAAGAGATAAAGATCACATTAGAACCACCCACAGGAATACAAAAAACGACATACCTTATAGTCCAGTTGATCAAAACCCTTGCAAACAAATTCGAACAAGGTTCTTAAGTTCTCAGGGCTGGGTGCAGTTACAAATATATTTGAATACCTGTGAAGATATATTTGTATCGCCAAAACATACTACATGAATATGAGTGTAGACAGCTACACATACACCAAAACAGTTTTAATACATTGTAAAAGGCATACTACCCTGCAGCAATAGCTCCGGAAATTGCCAAACCAAGTGCAGCCGATTTTCCACGGCCTCGAGCAGCAAGCAAGGCAACAGTACTTCGGAGTGTCTTGTCCAAGATTGCATCAAGAAATGTAGCAACAGCATTTCCCTGTTGAAACATTTACCAACTCAAACTATGAGTTATATTAGTAAATCACACGTGATAGAAAAAGTCAAAACTAATACAAATCAGAGAGAGTGCCTACCTGGTCCAACGTACAACATTTCTTTATTAAAGGGCCAACAGGAAAGGCATCACTCAGCTGCTCTTTTAGATCCTTCAGTTCCCTTTGTGACTCTGATATCCCTTCAGAGTCCTTCAATCATGATCAGAAAACAAGAAAAAAGTTATCAAAGTTGTCAAAGCTTCACGAACTCCTAGAAAGTATCCTAATAACCATTCGGTATACACACACTTGAAAAATTACTTTTATTCTTTTTTTTCATCTTGCATAAGATGCCACGAAAATAAAGCACTCCTCGATTTATCAGTTTCCGTCCTACAGAAAAGTTAAGAGGCTAAAAGGTTACCTCTTTCACTGGAACTGGGGTAATTGACCTCATATGAGATGAAATTGGTAAAATATTCAGCTCATCGTCCATTACTACACATGATTTGCATGACGCAAGTGATAATAAGAAACGCTCGTTAAAACGTCCAGTAGCCTTAGAATGGGATTCAGTTCGAAATCTATCGTGAACATCCTGAAATCAAGAGGCGCTGATAAGACTGTATGGAGATATTTTGCATTTGAGGGAACGAGAAAGACAGTGTTGCAAATAAAACATGACATAACGGAATTGCTATCAAATATAATACGTGGTGCATGGCTATTGCTATATTCGTTCTAAGTACATAATGTGGTAAAACTCGAAACTACCTCAACAAGAAAAACAAATACTATGAGGAAACCTAATTGTTTTTTCTTCTTCTTTTTGGGGCTAGAACATGAAAAGAAACAACTAGTCTACATAGAAAGTCATATGTTCAGCATTCTCTTAAAGAAAGTCAAGCAATTGAATCTACCAAAAGTCTTCTTGTAGCCAAGCACATCATTATGAAAAAATTGGGAAACTTTTAACATGGCTAGTTTTCAAGATTTAGTAGTATATAATAAGCATAACCATGCCGGCCTAAAAGCTAAGCATTAATGGTGTGCGTGCGTAAGAGAAAGAGATATTATTATATGCATACCATAACCATGGTGTAGAGGTTGGTAAGTGAGGTTAGAGAACGAAGCAACAATATGACTAGTCCACCTCCCTCCACTGTCTCTATCGTTCTTGCTAGTAGATTTGGAGTCAAGGCCTCAAAATCCTAATGCAGGAGATCAAACGTAGTCGTGAAACTTAAATCAATTATACAAGGGGTCTCGGCCAAACCAGAAAATTTGTAAGTTTCAAGTTACCTGAAGTATACACATTCCAAAGGTATTACCAAGAACTCTTTCTGAATCCTTGTACAAGCAATAAGTCAATCCCCCACTTTCAACAAAAAGTGAGAAAGGATCAACCTTCTCGGGATCAAGCAGCCCCCTCTGCATCATCTTTTTTACTTGCTTAGCACGTTTTTTCTTGTGACTGCATCATCAAATAGTCAAACGCAACGAATCAATATATTTTAAAAACGAAATTCCGCCTTGCCTTATAATAAGGTGAAGAATGGAAGGTAGAAGAAACCAACCTGCTGAGCTCGAGCTTGTCCTTGTAGCACCACAACACAGTCGGGCGCGATTTCTTTACTTCATTGCTTAGCATATAATGAAGATTCACAATCTGAAGACCACATAAAACTCCATATTAGCCAATTTCCGTTCGTTTTCGATAGATTTTCGATGATATTTCTTAGCTTGTTTGAGGTTTTTAGTGTTACTCAGTGAGTTTTGCAGGTGAAAATAAAAAACAGTAAAACTGGTAAAATTTTCCACCCAATTCAATTTAAATCATTGTTATTAGGAATAGCAAAAATAGGGAATGGGATAGGGAAGGCAGAAGAAATTAGGAGTACCTGGTCACGGGACTTGTCGCCGACGATGACGAACATGGAGCGGTGCCGGTTTTTGACGCCATTGCTTATTAGGGTTCGGATTCGTTCGTCCACCTTTTTCCTCATTCTCTCTCTTCTCTCTCTGTGCAATTAGGGCTTAGGGTTTAGGGTTTATAACATAGGGCAGTTGTCGTCGTCGTCGGGCAGGGTTTAAGCTGAACCAGTGAGAGAGAGACTAAGACATTGCGGAGTGATATTGAGTTCATCTCAACCGTTGATTGACAATCTGATGGCTCTTATCAAAGCTGACTTAAAAATGAAAACTCAACACGTGGCCAACTTTTTTTTTTTCTTATTTATTGATTTGCCCCTGAAATTATTTTTTTGTCTTACATGAAACTAAATTTATCTTACTTTATACTCTAAAACCGTCAAAATCGAGTCATTTCACCTATTTTTTGTCAAGTCCATCTCATAGACGTTAAATGAAAGGGAGTAAACACTTCATACCATGCTAGCAGAGATGAGCCATTGTGGTTGGTGAGGTATGAAATTTTCAAACTTCCCTAAACCTTAAAAACTTAAAATGTATCTAGAACATGAACGTGAATGAGGTAGAATTGCTCGATTTTGGCAATTTGTGAAGGGTAAAACGAGACAAATTCAATTCAAGGTTAAAGTGAGAGTAAATGGCAGTTTCATGAGATATATGAATAAATAAATCTTTTCTAGAATACAACTAAATTATGTACTCACATAAAAGATAAATTAATATCGAACTTGTCATTGACGATATCCGAACGTAAAACCTTTCAAGTTTTTACCTATAAAAATAAATTTGGTATAGTAATTTTTTTTTCCTAGTTTAAAGTTTCCCATATAGTTATGGCGAATTCGATACAAATTAGGTTGACTATTATGTGGTTTAACTGAATTCTCCCTCCCCTTACTTTAAAAATACCGATGTTCTAAAAAAAAGTTTCCCATAGAGTTAAAATGATCTTTACTTGCTCGCTAAGACAACTCCATATGTATAATAAGACACTGAAAAAGGTGTCTCCATCATTTACACTCATGCAATCGGATAAGTAGCTCCGACAGTTGCATTGTGAAATTAAGGGGTTTTCCGAGATTGTAGTAAGGTTGACGATTAAAGTTTGGGAAATTTTCAGGTTGAGGAATCAATGGATCACATTTTCAAGTTTTGTAGGCATTCTCTTTCCCTTGGAATGGTATTGGAATCCCTCATGAAGTTGCTCATTCCTTTGCTCTTGATTTTCAAAGTTGAATCGCTATAAACCTTAGGACACATTGTACCACCATACATGGTTTACCCTAGAATCTTACCTTTGCTTCAACTCTCTGGCATTGTTGGAAATGGATGAATAGCTTTGTCTTCAATGATGGGCAACGACCACCTGTCTCACCCCCAGAATTTCATTTTTCAATTTGCAAGGGAATGATATGATGCCAACAAGTGTTCTTCTAGTAAGCCTCCTAGACAAATCATCTCAATCCATTGGATTCGTCCACCAGTTGGTAGATATAAAATCCATACATACGAGAGTTGTAAAGACCCATTTAGCCACATAAGTGATGGAGGTTTGCTTCGTACTTATGAAGGGAAATGGATTAAAGTATTTGCTACTAATTTGGGCAGAGGAACCACATCATGGAAGCTGAGCTTTGGGGGTATTTCCATGGGATTTTCTATAGCTTGCTCTACAATCTAATTTGCTGCTGTTACTTTAATCCAACAACCTATTTTGGTTTCGCACTTGCTCTACAATCTCATTATTGACTGCAAAAAAGCAATTGAAAGAAATTGAAGATGTGAAGTTACTCATATCTATAGAGAAAAAAATGCCTTCGTTAATCACATAGCTGACTTGGGTCATGGGTTATCCCTTGGTCTTCATGTTTTTGCTTCTCCTCCTACCATTGCTACTAATTTTCTAGTTTGTGATACTATTGGCAAGGCCCTTCCTAGGGCTGTTCTTGCCTAGCTTTTTAGTTTTGCTTGTTGGGCTTTGCCCTCCTCTGTACCAAAAAAAAAAGTTGGGGAATTTTATTTGGGCCCAACTTTTTTTATCACTACACTGAACTATTATTTTCTCTGATACATCGAAGTTTTCTTTGTATCTCTACACCCAAACCCCACGATCCACCACTGCAGGCCTCTTTTATTTCCGACAAACCCAACTCAAACGCCAGCAACACTAAAATCGACAAATCAAAACTGGAGAACAAATGGTGTAAGAGTCCTAAAGTGAATCTTAAAGCAAACTTAAGTTGCAAAATCCTTTTTTATTTCAATCGACGTAAGGACCTTGGGTTATGAACATAAGGAACATGGGGGTAAGAACATAAGGAACCTATTAGGGTTTAGAGGTCCCCTCCGCATCATATGCATAAGCCTTTTTCTTCACACATTGATTTAGGGAAAGGAAAATTAATACTATTATTCTCATAAAAAGTGGGAATGCCAAGGAAAGAGATCCTCTCCACACCAGATTTTTTTTCTTTTACAAGTAGTTTTTTTTAGTATATCGATATTTTTACACTAAGGGGAGGGGGAGTTCGGCTAAACCACACAATGGACAACCTAATTTGGTATCGAATTCGTCATCTACGATATTCGAACCTAAGACCTCTCACTTTCAAATGAAGATAAACATACCAATGAAGAGAGGAAAACAAGAGCACCAATGGTCGCAATGCCTGGATTTGGTTCACCCAGTGTTCTAAAAATCGGTCTAGGCGGCCGCCTAGGTGCTGGGCGGAGACCAAGCGCCACAATTAACCCGTAATCGATTGCAAAATCGGAGAAAGTATTAGACAAACGTTGGGCGGGATTAGGCGGGTCTAGGCGGAGCTATGCAGGTCTGTGAGGGGCTGGACAGAGTCTAGTTGGCTGTATTTGAAGACGCCGGAACTTGGAAAATTTTTGAATCGGTAAAAGTTAGGTTGCAGGGTCAAGAGGAAGAAGATGATTGGTGGGGTCCATCTTTTTTTTTCAATTTAAATGGACAAATGTGGTCTTTATGGTCCCACCATTCCTATTTGGTTCCACGTTTCCACCATTTTATGTTCTTTTATTTCTGTTTTTTTTTTTGGTCAATATTCTTTTGTTTCTTTTCTCACCAAATCAATCATCATTTTTTATTTTTGAAATATTTTTGTATTGTTTTATTATTCCTTTTCTTTTTAAGACCATTTACATTAAAAACCCTAACATTACATATATATTATTAAAAAAATACATATTATTTATGTAATAAATTTAAATTTTATATTAAATTAACTTAAATCCGCCTAGGCCCCGCCTAGCCGGCTAGGCGCTAGGCCCTTTCTCGCCGCCTAACTACCCAACTAACGCTTAGCGTCTTTTAGAACCTGGGGTTCACCAGAGAAAATGAAGTGCAGTGGTGATGTGAGTTTAGGGTTATTGGGTGTAAAGATAAAAAACTTTAATATTTATTTTCTCATTTTTATTTATTTAAGGGCAAACTTGAAAGTTTAGTAAAAAAATTTGTTAGTTGGGTGTAAAGATAAAAAAGTAGGGTCCAAACAAAATTTCTCTTAAAGTGTAGTATGTATTTGTTTGGGTCTGAATTTGCACCATTGGCCCTATGCAATTGACACCGTTGACGTTGAGGCCATTGCATGAGAGAAAAATTTAGATGATTTTCAATTAATTTATATTATTGTTGTGATAACCATAATAATTTTTTTCTAAAATCTAAAACTACATTAATGACATCATATTTGTCAACCAAAAGAAGGTGAAAATACATTTTTATCTTCTATAACAATAAAAAAGTTAAAGATAATAATATAATAGCAATGGGGTGGGGAAATGAAACTATCCTAAATAGGCAGTTGCTGGTTATATTGGATCAGGTGGTTTGAATGATTGGATAATTAGCAAATAAAAAGGTTCCATTTTTCGTGGACCCTCAGGTGGAAATGTGGGATAAAAGATGGCATATACCATTTTATCCATTTGTGATTGTACAGTTTGGTGGTTGTGATTTCACCCGATGGCGCGGCGTGGATTGGGATAAAAGGATGGTTTTGGTCTATCATCAAAGATGGTTTGATGTTCACGAGTTGGATTTTACAACACATCCAAGTGCATGGGTTCTATAAACACAGAGTTGCGCACAATAAAAAAGGACAATGGACCTTCAAACCTTTCACACACTCTGAGAAAACCTCTAATTCTCCCAACTTCGTCAACACATCTTTAGTTTGAATTAACGTCATTGTTTGCCAGTGAGGGGTCCTTAGTCTTCTCGTCTCATTAGTCTTTTAGGCGAAGTGAGGTGTTACCGAGTTACTTGAGTGTTCGGCACATTGAAAGTCGAACCTTATTTGAACTTCACAGTGGTTAGCAATCTTGTCTTTAGATTCATGCCAAGACATATTCCTTCCTTGACAGTGATGATTTGTACACATAAATCAGTACTGTGTTCGACAACACTACCGCATTCATTCTACTCGCCAATTGAATTCGATCGTGAGTTGGTACGTTTGTATTCACCAAAAAAAATAGTTAACTTTTAGATATTAGTTCTTAGATATTCAACATGTACGCTACATAAGTTTGAAAGCTTTAGGATCAACAGTATTATATATTTAGGATCGACAGTATTAATAAGAGTGGATAAACTTAGCCAAAAAAAAAAAGAAGAAAAAAGATAAAGGGCAAATAAGCGAGAAGCAACATGACACGACACACGGACGACAATAGCAATAAAGCGTGCGATAGATGGGGGCTGCAACATCATGTTTCACGTGCCTGTGTATTATACATAAGGGCATATACAGTGTTAGCTTATATGTTATAAAGTTTGTAGGCCACTTTCCCAATTTGGCATATGTTTTTTCTTTTTACACGAATAACCAATGTGTTATGATGATACCAGTTTCTTAACATATACGGAGTTAGAAACATAATAAGACGGTGTTGCGATGATATTGAAATTAAATCTCAATAAAAAAAATAAGACATATTGACATTTCGTATTATATATTTGATTGTTCTTTTATACAAGCGCGAAATCGTGACTCCTTTATTAACTTAAGGAGACAACATACCTAGACCTACTTTAGTCACATTCTCCAACAGAAAATAAAGCGGTGCAATATTCACTCTTTTTTACTTCTTACATAGTCCTGATTAATTTATATCGTTTGATCTTCTTCAATTCATTCAATCCAATGATCGAAAATTAAGATGGTGTGTGAAAAAGTAAATTGTAGCAATGGTCCCTCAACTTTAATCAAATTGGAGCAATGGTGCTCAACTCAAAATCTATTACCATTGATCTCTCAACCCATCAAAATGCGTAGCTATGGTCATTTTTGTCAATTTCGTTGGAATTTTGTCAAAATAAGTTATGTTGAAAGGACCATTGCTACAATTGGGGTCCCTCAACTCATCAAAACGTGTAGCTATGGTCATTTTCATCAACTTCGTTAGAATTTTATCAAATTGAGTTTTGTTGGAAGAATCATTACTACAAATGGGTTAAAGTTGAGGGATTATTGTTCCAAATAAGTTAAAGTTGAGAGATCATTTCTCCAGTTTGATTAAAGTTAAGAGATTAATGGTAATGAATTTTTAGTTGAGGAGTCATAGCTGTACGTTTTGATGAGTTGAATGACTAATGGTAATGAATTTTTAGTTAATAGACCATTACTCCAATTGAATTAAAATTAAGAAACAATTGCTATAATTTTTTCTACATGAAAAATGGGTGATGTAAATAGTACTTCCCAAAATAAAGTGCACCACAATTTGGTAGGATCTCCCTGTTGAGAGCAATAATTACCGAAATATTGGATAATTTGTCGGCCACAACGCTATGAGGGGGTATCTGGGGATGAATATACTCTTGCCGACAGATGCCCAAATTCCAAATGCCATTCAAATGAGCCCTCCACCACCACCGGCCATAATAAATTCGCTTTCTTTAGTCAAGAAGAAAAGGAGGTAATTGGCCCTCACCTCAACTTTTTGAGAAAGAACAAGATTATCGCTATCAGACCATCTCTAATAGTGGGCTAAAAATCAAATTACTCTTCAAAATTTCCTCCTAAACTCACTTCAACCCAAGAAAAAATTTTGAGCTAAATGCTAAATGCTAAACCAATACCAGATTCTCCCCAGAATTTAGCCCAGAAATTGGTGTGGGCTCTACCGAACCGAGTGAAAATATTTATCGGAATTTAAATTTTTTTAGATTAAAATATTCATAAAATTAATTTACGATAGTCTACATATTTATTTTTTTTTTAAATTAATTTAAGAAAAAAAAATAGTCTAAGTTTATTCTTTAATAATCTCGGGCTAAAATTTTAGGCTAGAACGATTGGAGCAGAAAAACTGTTTCTTGGCTAAAAGTTAAATTTTTTGGGCTAAAATATTTGACTTTTAGCCCAACCATTGAAGATGATCTCATAGTCTTTCAGTCAATTATATAAAATTATATGTAAATTTTTTTTTTACATAATATTGTATTATTACATTCAAAATATTACATAACGATAAATTCATTTCATGAAATTACTCTTTAATTTATTGGACTTTTTCTCCCTTTCCCCGAAAACCAGCTTCTATTAGTGTTCGTCCTCTGTCAATATCACTCGCCCACAACTATTCAACCAACATTTAATAATTTGATAACGTGTCATATCTTTTTGCAAAGCGGACCCATTTTTGTGGGTGATATAATAATGGCGTTTGTGGTTTGTCAAGGCAGGCAGATGCCCATTTATCCATTTGCAATTGGGTAGGACACCTCGCTCACCCACAACCCAACACATCAACAAATATACAAATATTGCTTACAAATTCTAGAAAATTCGACCGAGAAATAGAAAACCAATTGCTCGCAAATTTATTTGTATATGAGTAGTTTTTTATCCATTATATTTATTTTACGTTGGAAGAAGTTTCAAATTTAATCTCGTAAAGAGGGATATGAAAATACTTTGTATGTCTATCACCAAAATCTTCGAATGTTTGAATGATTGATTTTCAAGTCTCACACAATTGGATTTAGTTCAAGTGAAGAATAATACACTTAAACTATTAAATATGAGGAATGAAAAATACACTACAAAATCTTGCGATGACATTTATAATATTCTCTTCTATCTACGTTTTGTGATCCAAGTTTTTTTTTTTTTTTTTTTTTTTTTAAA
>JADOBS010303661.1:0-21600 GCA_015708375.1 Cydonia oblonga | reverse complement strand
TTCAAACACTTTGAAGTAACAACTTGCCAAAGCTTCCATTAATTACCAGTTTCGTTACTGGTGATTAGTCTCCAATGGCTGATCCCATGGCCACCCAAACGTCGTCACCTTTGCCTCCTTTTCCTACCCTTCCACTGAAATACGAGGTTTTCGTGAGTTTTAGAGGTTTGGACACTCGGAAAACTTTCACTGACCATTTGTACAAGGCTCTAGTTCGAGACGGAATCCACACTTTCAGGGATGAAGAACAGCTCGAGAGCGGAAAACCCATATCAAAGGAACTCGCCAAAGCAATAGCAGAGTCGCAAATTTTCGTCGTCGTTCTTTCGAGAAACTACGCAACCTCCACATGGTGCCTGGATGAACTTGCAAGTATGGTAGAACTTGCTGCAAACGATGAGTCTAGGCTAATTCTGCCGGTATTCTATGACGTGACGCCGTCACAAGTGCGAGACCAGACCGGGTGTTTTGAAGAGGCGTTTGCTCAACATGAAAAGGATTTCAAAGGTGAAAGAGAGAAGGTGACAAGGTGGAAGAATTCCCTGACTACAATAGCCGACCTTTCAGGATTTGATCTAAGACATTATAGGTATGTGGTGCTTCCATTATATATTTCATTTGTTTAGGTTGAACATTTCTCATTTCAATATATATTTTTCTTAATGTTCGTTTAACTATTTGAATTTTCAGTTTTTAGTTTTTGGTAGCTATTTTCGATTATCAATTATTCCAATTTTGAAACTTGCAAAAACATAGCTCGTTTGGTAACTATTTGGTTTGGTTTTAATTTTTTATCTTTAAGATAATAGGGAAAATACATGATGAAAAAGAGAAATGAACACTACAAGAAAAACACCATTTCCAGACGAAAGGATTTTGTCACCTAATGTTCTGCCCTACGCAAATTCATCGGGTAAAAGTCATCGCATGGACATTTGCTCAACGAATTTTAAAACTTTGTCAGGCAAACATTATTTGCCCGGCGAAATTACCAACGACAACTTTGTCGAGCCAAGTGCTTTGACCAATTTGGGCTAACAATTCTAACTTGTCCAACAACAATATTTCATCGATAAAACCTATTGATGAGCTAGAATGATATCCTAAACGACGAAAATTGTACAATTTTGCTCCACAAATTTTCTACTATTTCGTCGGCCAAAGTTGTATTTTCTTAAAAAAAAAAAAAAAAATTTGCCCGAAGAAAGTGCCGTCAGGCAAGGAATTTAAAGAAAAAAAAAATACAAGCTCGACTAAAGTATTTGTCCGGCAAACTTTATAAATTTTTTCTATTTTTTATTTATAATTCGTATTTAAACTATATTTAATTTAAATAAAATATTTAATTTTAATTATATTAATCTCAAAAGAAATCACAATATAAAAAATTATTTAACCATACGTGTGCCATATCTCGAATCTACCGCCTAAAGTCATTCTCTCGCTGGCACGCAACTTCTTCCCCACCTTATTCTCGTTGACACATGACCTTTAACTCCAACTGTTGCAGTCTGGAAGATATCCTCCTTGCAAGCTGAGAGCTAGATGAAGAAAATACCCCGAGATCCCGAAACCGACCCACTCCAAGGCCACGAACCTCTCAGCCTTTTCATCACCCAATCCGGTTCATCAGCAACTGTAGAAACACATCTGGATCTGGTGTTAGCTACTCTAGTGGCATGTCTGATTGCTGCTGGGAGAGGTTGGCGAGATACTTGTCCTCCTGCAACATAAAAGCCTACCCCCCAAAAAAAAAGAGAAACCAATTAAAATTATTGATTATATTTTTAAAAATTTTAAGTGTAATGAAATTTGAAATTAAATTCTTGAACGGAATACCTACATAAATGTCGTCAGCCACTTGACTGCTATAATTGGCATGCCTATCCCCACAGGCGTCGACTTCAGGGAAAAGTTAACACTTCACACGCCATTCATCGACTCGGTAAGTAAGAAGCCAAGCATTAGAGTGATGAAGGTACTGCTTTGCTTCCCAATTACTTTCATTTGTCGAAGATTTTTGTTGTGAATAAAAAAAAGTAATTAAAATATAAAAAAAACATAATATTGAAATGAAATTTAAAAAAACTTACCAAAAAGTTCAGGCTCTGAAAATGATCGCAGAGCCATTGTCATTCGTCCATCATTACCATAAACTCTGGGGGTGGATTGGTCAGAGCTTCAACAGGAAATGCACAAGTCTTGTAGTACTTGTGAAGCTCATACTTCCACTCCTTGAACTAATCAGTCCACACTCGGGTTATATACTTGGACATATCGAGCTCTTCCATGTCGATCTCAAAGGATTTCTTCTCATTACCTAATCCCGAAAACTAGTATTTCGGTGATTTTTAACATATGTCATCTCAAAGTATATGCTAACTACATCGACCGTTGGATTGTTGAATTAATTTTGAAGATCGTATAAATTATTGAAAAATTGAATATGCGAAAATGTCCATCACATTTGCCCGATAAAATCTTGCATTTTCCCGAAGAACTGTAAACCCTAAGTGCTAAATCATAAAATATACCTTCAGCTATAGATGTCGCGGGATTGTCATGTGATTGGTTAGCCGGAGAAATGGGTGTAGATATCAAAAGGTACATCTACAAAATAATAACTTCAAACTATAAGTATGTGCTCGTTTAATTGCACAATTAAAAAAAAGGTTATTTACCAAATAAAAAAAACCTTAAATTAATTGGGGGATTGAGAGAGATGGTTGATGTAGATGGGTGATGAGGTGGTTGTGAGATGGGTGAGAGAGAGAGAGAGACAGAGAGAGAGAGAGCAGAAATATAAAGTAGAGGAGAGATATGGGAAAGAAAGAAGAAAGGATAAGTACAAGGAAAAGGAGAAGGGGATAGACCTATTTTAATGATTTGGGGTATGCCCAAAGAACCATTTCGTCAGGCAAAGTATATAGGTTGTCGAGCAAAAAAGTGTTGGTAGGATTTATGACAAGTTATCGTGGATCTTTGCCCGACGACCCATATGCTTAGCCCGCCAATATTTTATTGGACAAAGATACCTCTGCCAGCCTACTTGTCTTTTTGTTTGGCAAAAGGTAGCATAATCTCAGCCAATTTTTTCCTTGGCGTGAAACCTTTGCCCGTCAAAATACTTCTTGGCCTAAAGTCTTTGAAAAAATAAAAAACCAAAATATTGACCACTTTTACCTGATCTAATTTTTTATTTGATTCAGTGGACAAATTTTTGTCAGATAAATGATAATTGGGTTTCTATACAAAATAGTTCCTAAGATTTGCATGAGCAATATAAATGATCCATGAGATTGAAAATCAATAGAAATAGTCCTTGAGATTGTCCACCATCCATGATTTTGATCATTCCGTTAAAAACTCTTTGGGTAATTTTCAAAATTTCGTAACTCAATCGATTATTAACCAAATTCGACCCATAATATATCAAAATGAAGATAAGAAAGTGTAGAACAAGATTATACCTATTTGTAAGCCTAATGATTGTCGGAGATGACCATAAAATAGCCTGAAAGGTGATTGGTCCGCGGGAAAACTGGAAAACTCGCCGGAAACTGGGTAAACTTTAAATGTTCATAACTTCTTCAATACTAAACCAAATCGAGTGATTCAAAAGCGAAAATCATACTTCTCGACGAGAAGAAAAGAATGGTATCTTTCTTTACTATTAAGTCGCCGTGGTTTTGCCGGAAAACTGCTCGAAAGTGGCTAACTCGAAAATGGCTAACTCGAAAATGGTTAGCCACTTTCGAGCCGTTAAAATTTTAAAACTTTTAAGCAAATTAAAATTTTAAAACATAGTCCAATGCAGCAAATAACTTTATGTGCTTCTGCCAATGCCATGAACCTTAACGAAGTGCAAACTTTAAAACTTACGAGCACATAACTAGCAGCTGCATTAAAACCTTCACAACTCAGTAATTCACAACGAACTTACATGGTTTGAAAAGAAGTTAGGCGCTAGTCGGACGGTGAGCAAATGTCTAAGTAGACTAGGCGAATTTGGAGTAAATATATTATATACCATATGAATTAGTTAAATTTATTTTATAGTAGATGATTAAACATTGAGGAATACGTTATTTAAAAAAAAAATATACATATCTAACATAAGAGTATAATATAGGCTGATCTTATTCTGATCTTAAAAAGAAAAATAATAAAATATTATAATGTAAGAGTATAATATAGTGTTGTTTTAAAAAGAACAAATAATAAAGGAGTATTGATATCCACACACATCATTTACTTCTCACACACTTTTTTAATTTTTGGCTGTCGGATCGGATGAATTGAAGAAGATCAATGGACATAAATTATCAAGGAGTGTGTTAGAAGTAAAATGAGATGTGTGGATAGCACAACCCATAATAAAAAATTATCTAAATAATTTATATAATTTATTTATTAGACCTACTCCAATCCATCTGGGAGTAAACTTAAATTTTAGGTTCTAAATTTACTCCAACTTGCTCCAACACATGGGGCAAATATGAGTTAAAACTAAAAACTCATTTCTGGGCCAAATTTAACCCAGGATTTCCCCCAGATTAGCCCACCATATATGTATACATTTTTAGTTTGATATTTATTAATTTATTAAATCTAACGGTTAAGATCTAATTTGATAAAATCCAACAGTAAAAAAAAAAATCTAACGGTCCAAATTTAAATCCAACAGCTAAAGTAATTAAAAAAAAATCTTTTATGTGTTTCATATTTTTTCATAGTGTTTCACGAGTTTCATAGTGTCGGTTAGTGATTTTTCAATATTTGTCAGAATCTAAATATTTTTAGATTAAAGTGTTCATAAAATTAAATTATGATAGTCTACATAATTTTTTTCTTTTAAAAAAGTTACTTTAAGAAAAAAATTAGCCTAAATTCATTATTTAATAATGTGGGACTAAAAGTTTAACCCAGAAGGGTTGGAGCAAAAAAATTGTTTCTGAGTTAAAACCTAAATTTTTTGGGCTAAAAATTTTAGGTTTTAACCCAAAGGTTGGAGATGGCCTTAAGGGATAGTGGGTAATAATTGTTTATCCCTTTATTTTATGATAAGGCTGGTGGATTTCACGCCAAACTAAGCATCTTTTCCACTCTCCCAGTTTCCCTGCTGCCAATTCTCTCTCTTTACCTTGTCTTCTCCGTTTCTATCTCTCTATCTTCTTCTCTCCTGAAAAACCACAAATCAAACATTGAAAATATCTCCCTCTATCCCTCCAAATTAAAACAACTCCCTTTATCCCTCCATCTCTCCATCGCACATCTCCCTCTATCCACCACCGCACTTCCCTGTTTTCATGCACAGAAGTCCTGGGTTTGCAGTATTGGTCAATTTTGAGGTGCAGCATGACGAGAGACATCTAGAGATTCTGGGTTTGCAGTTTGCACAGACACAAAGCAAAGAGACGAGGAACCGCCTACCATGCCGCCTAGCACTGCCTTGTGCCGCCTAAACCCTCTCCCTTTTATTGAATGTTTTACCCACAATCGCCATGGAAGTCCACCGCCCCAGCGCCTAGGCCGGTTTTTAGAACACTACGAACTTATATGAATGCGTAATATGAAATTGTTCGACCATCATAGTTGGCCAATTTCAGCACTATATCAAACTGAAATTTATACCCACATTCACAATTTGGTCTTTTATGACTCTAAAACAATCTTCTTATTGCTTCAAAACTGAAGCCTTGATGTCTAAAAGACTTTCACAAACATACACAAAACAAATAAGTGAAGCACATATCAATCAATATAATAACCTAAATTGTAGCAAATAGAATGAGAACAAATTTCATTAAATATGAAACAACGAAAATTGGCAACATAAACTTCTTACTAAACACAGATTAATAATAAAATCACCATTACACATCCAATAATCATTATATTTCCAGGTTATAAGTAGACACATGAATGAATAACATTATAAATTAGGGTAATTTGTTGGTCATTATATCAATCGTTTCTGAAACTTACATCAAAATGCGTAATTTGTCAAAAATTTTCATTGATTTGTGTCAACTTGGTAAAACCACCAGAATCCAATCTTTAATGTATTTCCTGAAATTTATTACTAATGTATACCTTGAGCAACCGTAATTACCCTCCTTGTGCTCAAAATTCTACGTTGGAGGAATTTCATATATGAGCTTAAAATATAAAACACAACAAAAACCATCTTATATAGAAGTTAATGAAATTCAAAACATTTTAGCAAGAAGTAAACATATAACCATCATCTTTGAGTACACAGCAGTGTGCCACTTTTAAACTAAACCAAATGGGTTGCATCTTAGTCCAAATAAAATGGTCCTTAATTTGAATCAATAGAAGTTACATGTGGTCAAGAATCTTTAAGGCCAAACAACTTATATGTAATGCTTCATTTCCTTAAAATTGGTATATGAGATTTAATGGGGTTCATATCAGAAACATTTAAAGACATAGAACTATCCTTCCCAATTCTTTCTAGATATTTTTTTATATATTTTTTCTCTCTTTCCTTGTTTAGAAAAGGCATCTTAATTCACCAAGAAAGAAAATGCACTTTATTTATGATTCAACGATATATTCACACTCAACTCAACTCAACTCAACTATGAAAGCTAAAAACCAAAACCTACATATAAACAAATAGACCATCAACCCATGCTTGTCTTAGAGCAACTCCACCGATGGAGCCCTCCCCCTAGGCAATACACTATGCTATCCACCCAGTGAACAGTAATTGCCCTAATGAACAGTAATCCCTCAGGCAATACACTTTTGCATCTCCACCGTTGCACTTCAATAACCCTGGCAATAGGCAATAAAATATTAGTATTTTTTTGCTTTTATAAAATAATACAAAATAATTTTATTTGTAATTTCGGATAAGATAGGAATGTGGTTGAAAGTAGTTGAGAAAATATGAAGCGTCCAATTCGTACCTACATCAATAGTCATTTTTTTGAAAAAAATTGGTTTGAAACTTTGAGAGAAAGATAGGAATGTGGTTGAAAGTATTTGAGAAAATATGAAATTGTGGTGTAAGGTAGAAGATAATGAGAAGATATTTATAGAAAAGTAAAAACAATTTTTTTCAAAATTTTTCGGATTTTTTACAATTTTTTTTTAAATTTTTATTCAACTAATTAATCTATGCCATTGGATTTAAAAAAATTTGAATTCCAACACTCCAGATTGTGCCACGTGTCACAAATGTAACTTTTCTTAAATTTATAACTATTATTTATTTATTTATAAAGCAGATTAATATCAACCGTTGATCGCAGATCGAACGGTTGATATTAAATTAGCTTTTTTTCTTTATTACCGTTGCAAATCGGACGGCTCTTATTAAAGAGTCGTTGAGATCGAACGGACCGTGGGAAGCCACGTGGCTTCCCAACGGTTACTGCGTCAGTCTATGCCGCGGGCCCCTCCGTCTAATAATGTGTCGGCTGACGCACCCCCACTCGAGAGTGAGGAACACGCGCCTGACACAAAAAAAATTAAAAAAAGCCCCACGCCAGTCTGGCGTCAGGCTGGCGTCACACCCACCTCGGGCTCAAGGGCTGTCAATCCCTCACGGGCCTGGCCCTTGGGCTCCCACCTTCACTCCGGCTGCCCCACGCTGGAGCCCCATCACCCGGCCCTTGGGCTCTTTCTCCTCGCCCATCCCCCAAGCAACCAGCAACGCTGGACTTGCTCTTATATTTGAATACATGCCAAGTGATTGTAAAATTATTTAATGCCCAATAGCTGTATCCTGAGAAACTAAATGATTGTAACCCATGTTTCACTGTTTGGCAAGTACTTTACATTATGCTTCAACTGTTTGGCAGATACGAGACAGAACCGATTGGAAAGATAGTTGAACGTATTTTCGGTGAATTGAATAACACAAATCACACGTTGTCAAATGATCTAAAGGACTTCGTTGGTACGGTTCAAGTAGATAAAATCGAATCCAACATGCGTTCGTCTATAGGGTCGGAAGAAGTTTGCATAATTGGGATTTGTGGGATGCCAGGGGTTGGTAAGAGTACCATTGCAAAAGCACTTTCTCAAAGAATTCGCAATCAATTTGAAGCTTTCAGTTTCATTTCTAAGGTTGGAGAGATATCTAAAAAACAAAGTTTATTTCACATCCAAGAACAACTTTGTGATCACTTGTTGGATAGAAAAGTAACTACGAAGAATGTCAACGAAGTGATAAGTAAGAGATTGTGCAGCAAACGGGTTCTGATAATTCTCGACAACGTGGATGAATTAGAACAAATAGAAGCTGTAGCTGGAAAGGATGGCAAATTTTTTTATAACCGGTTTGGTAAGGGTAGCAGAATCATTGTAACCACAACAGATGAAGCGCTGTTGACAAAGTATAAGCCAAAATTACTATACAAGGTTGAGAAACTTACTGACAAGGAAGCTCTTCTTCTCTTCTGCCGGAAAGCCTTCAACGAGGATCATCCTATAAATGGCTATGAGAAATTGTCTTACGAATTTGTAGATCAATGTGATGGTCTTCCTTTGGCTATTGAAGTGTTGGGTTCCTCCCTCCTGGAAAGAAGTGTGGAAGAATGGTCCAGTAGGTTGGCTTCTTTGAAAGATCATAATTATTCTGGCGAGGAGAGAATTATTGGTACTCTTAAAGTAAGTTATAATTGATTAACGTATTTAGAACAGAAGAAAATGTTTTTGGACGTTGCATGTTTCTTCAACGGGGAGGATGTTTATCGGGTAAAAAAGATATTTGAAAGTTGTGGCTACTATCCAGGTATCAATATAAAGATTCTCCGCGAGAAAAATTTGGTAAGCATCATAGGAGGAAAATTGTGGATGCATGATTTACTACAAAAAAAGGGCAGAGAAATTGTTCGTGAAGAAACTGAAGAGAAGGGAAAACGCAGCAGATTGTGGCTTTGCACAGATGCCCTTCATGTAATAAAGAAATATAAGGTGAGTAGTTTAGTGAAATGCTCATGTTTTTATCTCGATTAAAAAGTTGTCTGGTTATAATTTTAGGGGTAAGATGCATACTTTTTATTGGAATTTGATTTTTTTTAATTGGATTTTCAATGTTGTGTTTTTTATTCCAATGGCTATTAGGGGACAGATGCTGTTAAAGGCATTTTCTTAAGCTCGCCTAAGCAAGAGAAAGTGCACTTGAAGAAAGACACATTCTTAAACATGGACGATCTAAAACTGTTGAAAATTCACAATGTGATATTTTCTGGATGCCTGGAGTCTCTTTCAGATGAGTTAAGGTTCTTGGAATGGCACGAATATCCTTTAAAATTGCTGCCTTCAGGTTTTGAACCCGAAAACCTTGTTGAACTGCACTTGCCTCGAAGCAAAATAGAGAAATTATGGGAGGAATTTGACAAGGTAATAATGTTTATATACTCCATGCATTTCTTATGCTGAATTTGTTTGACAAATTTAAGGCTTTCGGAGAATGCTACTTATACTCTAACATATACCATTTTCCTCCCTTTTTCCTTACAGCCTTTGGAAAAGTTGGTAATACTCAACCTTGCTGATTGCGAAAAGTTGATCGAGACCCCCGACTTGGGCAAAGTCCCAAACCTTGAGCAGCTAATCCTTAAAGGTTGCACAAGCTTGTCCGAGGTTCCTGACATAATCAACTTGAGATCTCTTATGACTTTCATTCTTTCGGAATGTTCCAGACTTGAAAAGCTTCCAGAGATTGGGGAAGACATGAAACAATTACGGGAACTGCATTTAGATGGGACAGCTATACAAGTGCTACCGACGTCAATCAAGCATCTGACCGGACTTACTGTGCTCAATCTCAGAGACTGCAAGAACCTTTTGAGTCTGCCAGACATGATTTCTACTAGTTTGACATCCCTTCAAACCTTGACCATCTCAGGGTGCACGAATCTTAAAGAGTTGCCAGAAAACCTTGGTTGTTTAAAATGTTTACTGGAGCTTGATGCAAGCGGGACAGCTATAAAAGAGCTACCAGCATCAATCAAGGATTTGACCAGGCTTAGCATGCTTTATCTCAGAGACTGCAAAAACCTTCGGAGTTTGCCAGCCGTCATTTGTACTGGTTTGACATTACTTCAAATCCTCAACCTCTCAGGGTGTTCGAATCTTGATGAGTTGCCAGAGAACTTGGGGAGTTTAGAATGTTTAAAGGAGCTTTATGCTAGTGGGACTGCTATAAGCGAAGTACCTGAAAGCATCTCTCAACTTTCTCAGCTTGGAGAACTTGTATTGAATGATTGTAGCAAGCTTCAGTCAATGCCAAGACTTCCATTTAGTATAAGAGCTGTAATGGCAAAGAATTGTCCCCTGTTGGGGGGAGCACATTCAAATAAAATAATGGCATGGCCTTCAGCTGCTGCCGGATTTAGTTATATAGATCGCCTAAGTGACCAATCTGTTCAGTTGTGTTGGTTACCGCCTAAACATCTTTTGTGGCCGTGCTATCAAACATACTTTGAGGTCCTCTCTCTCTCTCTCTCTCTCTCTCTCTCTCTCTCTCTCTCTCTCCACATACACCCTTCTAATTAGCTGTTTTTTTTTTAATTATCTTGCTTCTATTTTACAGCGTCAAATTCATCGCGGTACTATGTTTCACCATTCTTATCGAGCAAATAAAATTCCAGAATGGTTGAGCCGTCAGAGTACTGAATCCACCGTAACAATCCCACTGCCTCCTGATGTTGATAGTGTAAGTAAATGGATGGGATTTGCTCTATGTTTTGTTTGTGTAGCAGCACGGAAGCATGATAATTTGGAAGATGTGCCAGAATTTGATGTGATACCGGAAGTAAACCTCACTCGCATTTACCGCATTTTTCTCTATACAACTGAAGATCCTTATGAACGTCCCAAAGAGCATTATTTCTGTGATATTGATTACACTGGACCGTTTGTACATTGGTTCTATATACCACGAAGTCACCTTGAAGAAAATTCGAGTAAACGCTTCATCAGAGCTTTGATTACATCTGATAGCCCAGAAATAAAAGTGACACAGTGTGGGGCGAATCTAATAAAATCGGAAGATGTGACCACATTTGTGAGGAAATTGATTAGGCACGATGAATATTTCTATACCGGCCGTCAGCTTGAAGAAGAAGAAAAAGAAGATGCTATGAGAAGTGTTCCGTCGACAAGTGGGGTTCAAATTGAGCAAGAAGTACAAAAAGAAGAAACTACTAGTTCAACTCCCATTTTAGGCCAATTGAAGAGAAACGTAGTGTCATTGCTTGAAAAAATATTTGAGGTACTCTCTCTCTCTCTCTCTCTCTCTCTCTCTCTCTCATACACACACAACAAAACTCACAACTTGATATTACTGATATCATGAATATGTGTGTGTGCATGAATAGGGATTACAGAGTGGCCTTCCAAATTACTATGGTTTTATTTTTTCTCGACAAGAAAAACTACAATGGTTTAGTGAACAAAGCACCACGTCTCGATGCATGGCAAACTTAACTCTACCTCCATATCTGCATAATGATGGGAAATGGGCAGGACTTTCTCTGTATGTAGTCTACAGTCTGCCTCAAGGTGTTGAACGTCATCGCACTTTCTATGAGTGTCATTTGAATACACCTACTGAAGCTGTGGGTGTTGAATCACAGATGCTTCGCGTAAACTTAAATTCCCCGCTTGATTGTGACAATGTGGGGTCACATCGACTCCTTATTGTTCATATATCAAGAGAATGTTTTCCAGAACGCTTGAATCGGTGTTCTTTCATTCAAACTTTATTTGGATGTCAAACTCCAGGCGTGAAGGTTGAACGGTGTGGGATGCGTCTGTTATACGACCAAGACTTGAAAGGGTTAATCCAAACAATAACCCATTGCACCACCACAACGGGTCGGCCTGTTTACTACGGACCTGGTATGGGATTTTGTTTGTCGGTTACAAGTATGGAGATGAATCTTCTTGAAGCAGCCAAATCCAGCGAGCACAGCTCAGAGAGCCAAGTTTGTCCTCCTTACATACCATTTGATCTTAGACCACAAACCTATCCCACTGAGAAATCTCGACACGAAAGAGAGAGAAAAATAAAATCTCATCGCGACTCTCTACGAAAAATTATTGCTACTTCTTTTGGTCTTGGCAACAGCATAAGCTTGGATCAGAGTCGGCTCCTGGTAAAATTTAGTTTTGAGTTTTTGCTCTCTGTCTCTCTCTTGAGTAATGCTATACTTATGAGTCCACATTGGTGAAAGGAGAAACCTTGTAAGGGCTTATAAGAAGTTGAGCGACTCCCTATATTCCTAATTGGTTTTATTGTGGACCCTCAACTTTTTTTAATATTTACCATATTTGTATCATCTCTCTAATAGAGCTAGAGCTCCAACACATGCGAGTTCCATATTTAAAGAGATAGTACAAATGTGGTATGAAAACTTCTCTCTCTCTCTCGCTGCATGTATAAATATTTATCTATCCTCTCTCTCTTACCTTTTGCAGAACTTCGACCGTGACTTGATATACAATTCTTGTTTCCCGCCAAATGAGATTGTACACTGGTTCGCGCATACAAGCAGTGATCACTCTGTAAAAGTCTCCCTACCACCAAATCTATGTGAAGACACCAATTGGAGAGGACTTGCTTTATGTGCATACTTTTCAGTCCTCGACCATTCAACTACCGACCATGAAATTTCGGATCCAGATATTTCTCACAATCTTACATGCCTTTTAGAAACTGATATTTCTCACTTTCTCCATGGCTATTGCACCACCAACCAAGAATTCGAGTGGTTGTATCGTACGGGAGGATTCATTTGGTTGTCTTATATACCACGATGTTTGTTTTCGGATCAGTTGAATGAAGGTGGCCACCTGGAGGCTTCAATTGTAAGCGATTGTGGAAGCTTGGGGGTGGATAGGTGCGGGCTCCGTCTTATATATCTGGAAGATGAAGAAGGGCTCAAGGAGACCATAATGCACTGCATGACTTCCTTGTCTGATATTAATCAGGGGAAAGAAAAGCAACACCTGGACAGTGAGGTACGATCATCTAGTATTACAGGCAGCGACATTGTGAATCCTCGTCTTGAAAAATCAGAGCAGCCCAGTGATAAGAAATGGGTAGGGTTCTCTCTCTCTCTCTCTCTCTCTCTCTCTCTCATACATATTTAAACATATGTCTCACACCTTGTGAGTCTCACCTCTACAGATTTTTGACTGTTATTCGACCTATAATTCTTGTTTCCCTTCAAGCATCAGTCTAGAGTGGTTTGGGGATCAACGCAAAGGTTCCTCAGTAATAGTTCCACTGCCACCAAATTTGTGTAGTGATGCTAATTGGAAAGGATTGGCTCTATGCGCTTACTTCTCAGTTGGGGAAAATCCAAGTGCCGACCTAGACAATTTGAATCGAGATATTCCCCACCATCTGATATGTCATTTGGAATCAGAAAGAGGTACAATAGAACCTCTCTGTGACCACTGCACCTGCACCACCAACGAAGAATTCCAGTGGTTATATTTCGGGGGATTCATTTGGGTATCCTATATACCACGAGCGTCGTTTTCGGATCAGTTGAATGGATGCAGTATCCTCAAGGCTTCAATTGCAAGCGATCATGAAGTATGTTATGTGCATAGTTGTGGGCTACGCCTTGTATTTCAGCATGATCAGGAAGAGTTTGAGGAGGCCATATTTCACAATATGATGCCGTCAGATAAGAAAGGAAAAAATAAGCAATGCCCTGAGGGTAACTCAGAATCATCTAGTAGATGTAGCAGCTACATTATGAAACCTCATCCTGAAAGATTAGGAAAGCCAAGTCACAGGAAATGGGTATGATTTTCTTTATACTCTCTCGCTTTCTACGCACACACACATTTATATTTATATACACACCTGAACTATTTGCAGAAATTATATGTGCAGGACCATCCTCTTACGCATTAAGAAAAACTCATTTCTACTGAATTCCTTCTACCTTGATCCCATTTGGTTGATTAACTAATACGAGATTAGAAACCTAAAGTCTAAGGTCTAAATGATGATTCTATAGCAACAAACAATCAAGCTTGTCACTAACGGGATCAAAGTAGGATTATTGAGTAGAAGTGAGGTTTTCTCACTTGTCAAACTGAATTATATACACATGTACATATATCTACATATCTGACTCCTTGTCTCTCCTTTACAGGACTTTGATCGTTTCTCTGCATATAATTCATGTTTCCCTTCAAACATAGATCTAGAGTGGTTTGGCCATCAAAGCAATGACTACTCGTTAACAATCAGTCTGCCACAAAACCTGAACACGGACAGTAATTGGCTAGGATTGGCTGTATGTGTAAACTTTGCAATCCTGGAGCATCTGACTTCGGAGATTGACAAATTGGATATCCCAGCAATTTCTCACAACCTTAGTTGTCATTTTGAATCGGACAAAGGGAGTTCTCTGTATCACTACTGCACAACCAAAGAAGAATTCATGTGGTTGCATCTAGGAGGATTCGTTTGGGTATCCTACATACCACGAGTGTGGTTTTCAGATCAATTGGATGAATGCAGTTCCCTAGAAGCTTCTGTCGTAAGTGATCACGAGGCCTTCAGTGTCCATAAGTGTGGTCTCCGCCTACTATACCAGCATGATGAAGAAGAGTTTACTCGGGCCATATTGCAGTATATGACGTCGTTGTGCGATAAGAAAGGGAAAAATAAGCAAACACCCTCAGAAGGGTGACAGGAATGATCATGTAGTAGAACTCACAAAGCAGCATTGAGGAACCTCACCAATAAAGAAAGGCTTGTCAATGTCACTAATAACTTCTCCCCTTCCGCAGACGTGGGTGTAGCTACTTTGGCCAGAGTGGATATGCTCCCCCTATGATGCAGTGCATTAAGGAGGTTGATTAATTATGGATCTTGATATTCGGGATGGTTCATTAAGTTTTCAAATCTAGTTAATATCTCTAGTAATCAAGTATTTGGAATATTGTGTTTTTAATTAGATGGTTGGATTGAGACTTGATGATTATTATTTCTTATGTTCTAGTGGACTAGGAAGTTGTGTTAGTGTTTAACTATCTTGTTGCTAGGCCTATTAAAAGGCTAGAATCGTTAAGGAAGAAACAAATTATGCATTTTGAATGAGTTTATGTAAACAAGGACTAGTTCTCTATATGTTCATTGGGTCATAGTTGTGCTTGATATTTCAATAAACATCTCTTTGTTTTCCTCCCTGCATCACCTTAAGCACCCGAATTCGAATGCGCAACTTCTCCCCATCAATTTATTTCGTTACATGGCAAATTTTTCTACCTTGGCAATGTCTTCCCTTTTTATTCATCTGGTCTCAGCTAATTAATTCTCAACTTCATGTTAAAATGCAACAATGCAGCCTCCTATGTTTAATTCATCATTAGGGCTTGACAAAACTCAATACGGAATCGTAGAGATTAGACGTGAAAAACGAAGTGCCCACTATCGACTATCTGACCTCTCCTCACTTCTACTTTATCCGAGGACCGGCAACGTAAAATAAACTCAATACAAAAGCCTTGAATATTTTTCTTCTTCTGAATCAAAATTACGGAAAAATCAACACGAATTAATTATGTCCTTCTTTTGAGAGACAGACTTTCCTCACGAACGACGAAGCTACAGAGGGTCTGGTGTAGTCGGAAAGCCTGCAAGGTGAAGGCATGTCTGCTGCTGCGCAGCCAGCGCTGCGCGTAGTGGCGAAGCCAGCACCTCCTTGCGCCGGAAATCAACACTGAAATTGAGGAACTGCCACTCTATTTCTGAGCTAGCCGATGAAGAATCTGAATTTTTGCAGCATGCGCGGCGCTGCCGTGCAAGTTTCATTTTTACTTAAAAACACCCAGGCCAAACGGTGCCGTTTTCGATCTAGGTTAAATATTTAATAATTGAAACAATCCGTTTCACTTAAAATGAAATAACACGGGACGTCCCTCTGGTTCCTGGCTTGTTCACAACTTCACATATGCAATATATGTAATGTGGTATATATGAATATAAATTCTAGTTGCAACTACAATCACCTTGGGTAGATTAATGTTTACACGGAACTCTATCTCTTATTTATATGTGGATATTGGATCATTGTGATTGTTCATTTTGATTTTGTTCAAAGGAGTAATAAAATGAAGAATGTATGCATTTAGAGCTTGAGACCCTGATATGTGCTAACTTATAAACTACAATTGCACTGTATTGACAATAAAACTTCTTTAATTTAACGGATTCATATACCCTTTTAAAATTCATTTCCGACTAGGATTTAACCAAAACCAAACGGTGATTAGCGTCAGAAATGGATTTTTCAAACAACTGTTTTGAAAGAAAAAAAAAATTTAAATAGTAGGATTTTTAACGACTAGGGACAAACTTTTTTCGACGGCATATTCAGAAATCATTTGACCCTCGCCAATAAAGTTTTATTTTGAATGAGCATATTATGCGACGTTTTCATGA
Source organism: Cydonia oblonga (assembly GCA_015708375.1). Taxonomy (NCBI): domain Eukaryota; kingdom Viridiplantae; phylum Streptophyta; class Magnoliopsida; order Rosales; family Rosaceae; genus Cydonia; species Cydonia oblonga. Next base: position 5,138 of record JADOBS010303661.1, on the reverse strand, counting down.
CACGAAACCTCGACGACAACAATTGTAACTTGTTTGACACAAACCTCATTGGCAACAATTTTACCTTTTTAAATTTCGCCCTTCCCCTCAACATTTCCTGACTTCGCCACTCTCAAATCAACCAAAGCTTGCACGCCACCATAAACTATGGGTTATCATTTGGAAAATACAGAATTTCTGCATGCCTCTGTCTCGAGTCTTGTTCCGTCTCTCTCTATATTCATCTGTTGCTTTTAACTTCCTCAGGTTATTCCGTATGTAAGAACTCTACTATTTGTGAGTGTAATCGAGATTATGCTCAGTGACTTAGTAGCAAATATAAAGATTTGTGTTATGTATGGACTTAATATATAGTTAAATTTTATTAACTACTATTGGAGGGAAAAGTAGATTGAACTCAAATTTGAAACTAAGAGTTGATAACAAACTCTTAAAACCTACGGGAACTTCCTCCATAATAGGTGGAGCAGTTACACCACATATACAGATAAGTTTTGACACACCCCGACCGGAGTCGAGGCATACTAGCCGTCACATGAGGGTGACGTAACCAAAGTGCGCAACATAAGTAATAATAATAGGAAAATGTGAATAAATAAAAAACCAAAACTAAACTTATTTAACTAGAGATAATATATAAGTGTGTGGAAGTAATCAAATTCAAAATACGAGCATTCAGAGCATAGGTAGAACAAAAGTGCAATCAAACTAATCAAGTACTAATTATACAAACAGGAAGAAGATCCCTACTTTTATTTATGGAAACGTCAGAACCGCCGAGTAGTCCTCGTGAGCCACCAAAAATGAACAGCCACCTAGAACCTGGAGGGGCGCAAAACAGAAGGGTGAGTGGGCAAAAACAAAGTGTTAGAAAACATATTTATCTTTATGAACATAATAATCCCTCTCCGTAAAACCTGTATAGTTTCCAGAAAATAATACTACATAGGTAGGAAAACCAACATGCAAGAGCAGCGAAAACTGAAGTATGCCATGTCATAATATTTCAGCAATTATAAGTGTAAGCTAGGTGTGAAATCAGTCTAAACCGACATGCCAATCGGAGTCACCTAACGTGACCTGTACGACTGGATCTATAGCTCATCAATCTAGGCTAGCACACGAGTCGGAGTCACCTAGACAGGCTGGGTATAAATATGTACGCTTAAGTGCTACGATCACGTGAAGGCTGTGCGATAAATTGCGGGCCACCTACGAGTCGGAACCACCTATTGTGGTATGTAAAACAGGTTGGCACCAGACTTGGATCCAACGTGAGTGTGCGGTGCGGGAGGTGAACAATCACGTGAAGGTTGGCCCTGGCCCCAGGTGGGAGCACTAATACCGGGGTGCAGCCATAATGAGCTCTAAATTGTAACGACCCAAAATTTCTTATTTGGAAGCTCACATCGGTGATAGGCCATAATGAATTCATTACCAAATTCCACTCTATTAACCATAATAATTTCTTTCCTTTAAAGAAATCTAGCACAATAATAAATTTGGATTATTTTATGGTTGCGTCTAACATTCTCGTTAGACTGCCTACATACCCTACACGAAGGGATCAAGCCATTTGTAGTTCGTCTTATGCTTCTAGAACCACATACTAAAATTTCATTCCGATCCAACGGTCGGATCTCCGCCATTCACATATTTTATTGGCGGTCGACGTTTTATTTTAATCTCCTTTCTTCCTTTCTCTTCTTTTCTTTTAATCTCAACCGTCCACGTGTCATCACAGATAATGGATCAAAATCTGGAGCCTTGAAGATGAAGCTAAAATTACAAATATAGCCCTCACTTTAAGCATTAATAACTCTGTTTCACGAACAGTTTGCGCCTACGCGTTGGTGGGATCGAGTTCTATCCAAATATGCCAAGAAATATGATAAAATATATGAGGATAAAATATGTCCTCGTAATATCACATTTAACCCCCCCGGGCATTTTCGTCATTTCCTTCTTTACAAAAAATTATACGACATAAATAATAATGAAATCCGAAGCCAAGATTTCACATTTTTCCCCATTCAAATTTCATAACCATAAATCAATCTATTTTAATTTTTTTTTTTCCACATAAACAAATAAATGAATTTCCACAAAACTTGTAAAATATTCAGGGTATTACATAAATAAATATATGCATACCAATGCAATACAACCCATTCAATCCCATAATACTCACCTGAAGCTTACCTGAGTCTCTGCAGCATCACACAATACAATTCACAAGTGTAACAATGCAATATTTAAAATGTAACTTATTTACGACATGGCAAACAAAGCATAATTCCATATAAAAACGTTTCTGGAAACCGTATATGTGTGTGTATATATATATAGAAAACAAATGCCCACTCATAGCTAAGTAGTAGGATCGTAGCCCCTTAACTTCGCTTATCCACGCTCGTCCTCGGGGTACGTCTCACCTATATGCGATACAACTATTTTTACGTTAATTAATTAGCACATATACGAAATCCAGAAATAACTCCTCATAGTTTGCTCAAACGTAAGGTTTGAATATACGAACGTGATCTACTCGATGATACGAACCTTCAAAAAAAATTTAGACACCGGACGCGCCCTCACGTGCCGGTGGCGCGCGCCAGTGCCTGATGGAATCCAGGAATATTCCTTCCAAACTGAAGGAACATTCCGCTAATTTAACTGATGAAATTAATGGCATTACCTAACGCTGTCAGAATATTCCATCAACTTTGACGGAATATTCGCTTTCTTCTCCAGTCACCCTTGTCGTCACCTGTGCCGCTGTCTGGTTCGTCAGTTTCTAAAAAATTTTCAAATCTTCATAACTTTGTCAGTTCTTAACCAAAATCCATGATATTTATATGGATTTAAAGCCCTTGAGGAGTAGAAAAATTTCGTACCTCTTAAAAGTCCAAAATAAAACTAAAATCAGCCTGAAAATCCCTCGAAAGTTCTGGCCAAAACTAAAACTTCTCGAACTCACTTGTTCCAATGTCAACTTCATTCCAAACTTACTCTAGGGTCTTCGTGGAGTTGCGTAGATGTTTTCTCGAGCCTTAAAATCTCGTAACTCGGCCACGATCACGACGATCGAAGAACCATCGAGTCGGTGTTCACGAGTCCACGGGTAAAAACTCGTCAAAACCCCAAACAATTGGTACGGCTAGGTTCGTGAAGTCGAGATAAATTCGATGGTGGTATTTATAAGTTCAATATGTGACGATTTGGTGATGGTTGTGCTGTGGTAGGTGCCTCGGGTGTAACAAGAACAAAGAAGAAGGTGTGAGAAGAAGAGAGAGAAAAAATCAGTTCTGATTGGTAGAGGAAAGAAAGTAGTTTTTAATTGGTCCAAAAGAAAGAAAATATCTAATTGGCTAGGGAGGATAAAAACTAAAATAATTGGTAGACAAGGATAGTAATAAAAGTAATATAGAAATGCATATACATCCACATCACTTTGTTAATAAGGGCACAAACGTCAATTTACATATTCGGGAAGAAAATCTTATAGAAAATAGGGACGGGTCATCACAGTCTACCCCTCTTAAGAAAATTTCATCCACGAAATTTCTACTTATTAACACGTCAATAATCAAAGAACAGATGTGGATACAAGTCTCGCATGCATTCTTCTGTTTCCCAAGTAGCTTCCTCGACTGACCATACGAACAGTCTTGTTCCGGAGAACCTTGACTTTCCAATCCAAAATCGTCACCGGCTCCTCATCGTGAGTCAAGTCTGGGTTAATCTCTAGTGGCTGAGGGGGAATCATGTGCAACGGATTAGGGACATATTTACGCAGCATAAACACGTGAACCACGTTATGCAACTTTGATAATTCTGGAGGTAGCTTAAGCCGATAGGCAACTTCACCAACTCGCTCGGTGATCTGATAAGGTCCAATATAGCGAGGACTTAACTTACCTTTCTTTCCGAACCGTACCACGCCTCTCCATGGTGATAGCTTCAAAAATACCCAATCTCCAACCTTATATATCCTGTCAGCTGAATGTCTATCAACGATACTCTTTTGTCGATCCTGGGCTGCCTTCAGGTTAGCTTTAATCACCTGAATATTCTGCGTGGTCTCATCCACAATCTCAGGGCCCACTAGCACTCTTTCGCCAACTTCAGACCAACATAGCGGGGTACAACATGGTTTACCATAAAGTGCCTCAAACGGTGACATACCAATGCTAGAATGATAGCTGTTATTATAAGCAAACTCGATCAAAGCTAAACCCTTTACAGCTCATTTTTTTTGTCATAGTCTACTTCCTGCCTAATTCTGTCAGTCAATCTCTATTTGATTCTTCAAAATTCTGAATGCTCACATGACAATATTATAATGTTCCAAATATATAATAATGGGATGCCTCTGAGATGGTCATGGGGGCATTCACCACACCGGTTTGATAAATTTCTGGGGTTTTAACTGCATTTTCAGGTACTAAATTCTGAATATTGTATGTATTCCTTCTTTAATTGTATGAAATTTGTGTTGAATGTTATATCTTTGAGTTTATCATAATTTTTTTGGAACTTCAATTTTCTTTTGGCCTGAAGAGAGTGATTTTTCAGTTATTTTGTTTTTATTTTATTTGGGATATAAGTTGTCTTGATTCTTGGCATTTTTACTTATCAGTGGGGTTGCTTTGAAAAATGTTGGAACTTGTCAACCTTTTTATCTGCTTCTACAGTTCTACTCTAAATTTTCCTAGTGAAATTCATTAACTTTAATACGCGAACATGATTCAGCACTTGGAGAGCTCACAGTTCTAATTTTTTGTTTTTGTAGGATCTATAAGGATATTCAGATATGCCTGAACTGGTCGAACATCTCCCTAAATCGTATCTCCTGCTGTGCATCTATGTTGTGTTCCTGTTACATACTCTTTCCGGTGCAGATATTCCCTAGGGTTCAAAACTTTCTGTAGCCGATAAAAACATATGGATCTCTCCAAATGGTGATTTTGCATTTGGATTTTTTAACCGTTCAGACCAGCCAAACTACAGTTTTGGGATCCGTTTCAATTCAAAATCCATTCCGCTTGACCAACAACTTTTAGTATGGAGTGCTGCAGATGATCTTATTCTTGGTAACGATTCTTATGCCCAGCTGACCCAGGATGGCGAACTAG
>JADOBS010303660.1:0-21594 GCA_015708375.1 Cydonia oblonga | reverse complement strand
TGTAACACCAATGTTCAGTTTTAGAAATAGTGTGGTGCCATGTTCAGTTTCCAAAATAGTCAGCGTTTGATTTAAGAAATAGTGATATTACCGATGTTTAGTTTGATAAATAGTGTAGTATCCGTGTTCAGTTTCATAAATAGTGTAATACCATGTTCAGTTTCATAAATAGTGTAGTACCCACACAGTTTCTCGAATTACAGCAAAATAACTTATACTCTTTCTGAAACTGAACCAAAATAACGCACATTATTTTTGGAAGGGAACAAAATAAACATTATTTTTGAAACTATAGTAAAATAACTAACACTATTTCTGGAAGTAAACCAAAATAACTCATACTATGTCTGGAACTACAACATTATAACCACACTATTTCTGAAACTGAACAAAAATAATTCACACTATTTCTGAAACTACAGTAAAATAATCACACTATTTCTAAAACTGAACCAAAATAATTCACACTATTTTTGGAACTACACCACAATAATCACATTATTTCTAAATCTAACCCAAAATAATACACATTATTGCTAAAACTACAGCAAATAACTCGCACTATTTCTGAAATTGAACGAAAATAACTCACAATATTTCTAGAACTACAACAAAATAACTCATATTATTTCTAAAATTGGACCAAAATAACCCACACTATTTCTAAAAGGTAACAAAATAAACATTATTTCTAAAACCACAACAAAATAACCAACATTATTTTTGAAAGTGAACCAAAATAACTCACAGTATTTCTAAAACTACAACAATATTACGCACTATTTATGAAAATTGAACCAAAATAGCCCACATTATATTTGAAACTACATCAAAATAACTCATATTATTTATGAAACTGCACCAAAATAACGCACACTATTTCTGGAATTACAACAAAATAACTCACATAATTTATGAAACTTAACCAAAATAAGCCACACTATTTATGGAAGGTAAAATAACAAACACTATTTCTGAAACTACAACAAAATAACTCACACTAATCCTGGATTTGAACAAAAAACGCAGATTAATGTTGGAACCATCATAAAATTATACACTATTTATAAAACTGAACCAAAATAACCCATATTGTATTTTGATGGGAAGAAAACACTCAATTACCGAACCAATTTTTTTTTTTTTTTTATAGAGAAAATAGTGCAAAAACATACAATTTATAAAATTGAAGAAAACACTCATTATTTCTATATTTGAAAATAAAAAATAGTGATCAATCTTCAAGTGAAAACAAAATTCATCATTTTGTATTTTTTTTATAGAAAAATTGATCAGTTTATGGAATCACAAACATGAAAACATATTACAGTACTTTGGAAGTAAAATTTTTACAAGAATATGAGATTAGCATCTCTTTTTTGCCAGTTTGCTGTGACGAATTTTCTGTTTCTTGTGCGATTTGGTTCCCCGTTTCATCCTGCTTTAGAAGTTTGCATCATGCTTGGGTCCATATGTGAAGCCATAGTAAAATCCAGAGAGTTAATTAGTCTGAAAGGAAGAGCATGTGTACCCAATGAAAGTGACAACAGTCATTGGATTAGGTTAGAAACGAATGGGCAATTTGGTGGGTAAAGTGGCAGCACGTGATCTGACCGATGGGGTGTCCCATTAAAAACCACCATAATTAAATAGCCATCTTTATATTTGGCAATCCCACTTCTCCACTTAAACATGGTTCCTTTCCCTTTTGCGATATTTTTTCTCACCACTTTTAAGTAACAGTGATACTCACTATCCTGCTTATTACTGTTAAATGAGTTTAAATTTTGAAATCTGTGTATGGATTGATATGTGTTTGGGTCGAAAATATTGGTGTGGGCCGAGTTAGGAGTTGTTTTCGGCCCGACAGTATGTTTCTAGAATCATCGTGAATTCTGGTGATTATGGGCCGCTTGGTTAGGATCGGCCGAGTCCTAGCATGAGGCGGATTGATGAGGTAAGTCGAATCCTAATATAATAAGGAGTCTCAATGGGATGAGGATGTTGAGATTCGAGAAGTGAATGTGGCCAGATAAAAAGGTTGGTTCAAAGCCCTAATGGAGGTAGGATTGGCCAAGACCTGGTTAGATTAGGTTAAAGAATCCTAATCCGAGTGTGGTTCTGGTTCGACCATAATAAGATTGGCTGCTATAAATAAGAAGGGGGTGCATCATTCTAAGCCTCCTCCAATTCAACACACAAATTGCCCTGCGCAAACCCTCGCTCTACGCGAAACCTCTCAACAACCTTGAGATTTTTATTTTACTTTTCCACCAACACATCTTCAATTTGGATAAACAACATTGTTAAGGCAACCGCCGACATCTTCAATCTGGATAAACAGCACTGGAGCCATAGAATCAGCCGACCGCGGAGCACCTTTAGTTTGGATAAACAGCACTACGTCGAGGCCGATTGGTTATCTATCCAAGTCTTAGCCAAGAAGGATTTTCGAATCCTTATTGGTAAAGGTCATCTCATTAGCCTTCTTAGCGAAGTGAGGTGTTACAAGTCACTGGGCTTGGGACATTAAACACCGAGTTGTTTATGATTGGTTATTCACAAGTAAGTTTTAGAATTCAGCATTCTGACGGTCGAACCACACTCACAATCAAGACATACATCTCTTTTGAGTATTTGTGTCCGTATACTTTGGTGCCAGTTCGGCGTGCTTATACTCTTACGAATATAATCACCGTGACTGAACCCAACGCCGACGATCCGTGAACTTTGCAGAACTAGCAGCCTTGTCTTCAGGCTCTAGAACCCGAAGGCCGAGACGTGTTCCTTCATCGGTCGTAGTCGTAAGATCAAGAAGTCAGCAGCGTGCCCAACGTGACATCAACACATTTTACTCCCCGGTCAAGCTCGATCGACGAGTTGGCACACCTCATACATAACCGAATGACGTAGTTAGCTCATTAGTTACTCGGCCTGCTCGTCATGTAGGCTTGATAGTTTTTAGGGTCAACATTTTGGCACGCCAGGTGGGACAAGTACTAAAGCCTTGGAGTTCATGACTATTGAGACACGGTCAGTGAAAAAGAAAGCAATCATGGGAAAGTCAACGACTAACCTGCCAGTTCAAAGCCCAGGACAAAATTTGTCACATGCACAAAATCCTTTTGTTACTGTGACACCTAAGGCTACAAGTGCAACGCATCGAGAAAATGAAGTTTGTCTCAGTAGCCAACCTCGCAATGTAGAAATTCCCAACAAAACTGCATGTGTTTTCATTGAAGGGATAGTGGAGGATTGTGATGAAGATGGTGGTAAAAGCTCTGATCCCCCAACTAGGTTGTTTCTTCGAAGACAACTTGATGAGCAATCTCTGTAGGTTGAACAAACAGTTAGCCAAAAAATGAACAGCTTGCTCGAGGTGATACGAAGTAATAGTGATACACACATCAAATTGCTTGAATTATTAGTTAGTAGAGCCTTCGAAGAGGGGCCTGCTGATCAGTCCCGACAGCCTCCATTCAAAAGTAATCCGCTACAGGCCGAAATAGGATCTACTCGGCTCAAAACGATTGACTTGGAAAAAAAGGAAGGATCAAGCAGTAGATCAGACAGATTTGACCAGAGAGTGGAAACAATAACCATCGATATGATCGAGGTCCAAAGGATGATCGATTCGGCCTTGAAGAAAGAGCCAAAGTCCCCGAAGTTCATCCATCTGTACCCAGCTTATGTAGAGAAGTTTGAATATCCCAAAGGCTTAAAGATCCCAGATTTCAGCCTTTTTGCTGGAGAATCGTCCTGTCCTTATTAGAACATGTAGCTCGGTTCACCGCACAATGCAGAGATGTTAACAGTGACTTCCATAAACTACGTTTATTTAACTTCTCATTAACAGGCTTGGCATTCGCTTGGTACATCAACCTTCCACCTAACTCTATCCAGAGTTGGGAGGAATTAGTCGAAAAATTCCATGAACAATTCTATCGACTAGGGATGGAAATGTCAGTTTCTTCATTGGCCAGGATGGCTCAAGCATCTGATGAGTCACCAATGGATTATCTTACAAGGTTTAAATTGGCCAGAAATTGGTGCCGAGTACCTCTCCCTGAAGTCGAATTTGTCAGGCTGGCATTGAATGGGTTGGACGTGGAGTACAAAAGGAAATTCTTGGGGGAAAACTTCTGTGACATTGACGAACTAGCTGAGCATGTAGAGCAATACGACTATTTACTCTGAGAAGAGAAGGCTTCGAAGTCCCTATCCAGAGGAACAATTTACAAAGACCCCAAGGTCAATTTTACGTCAGCCGAAGCCGAAGAATATGCCAGTGTAGGTGCATCCGAGATAATAATCGACAAACCATGTATATGCAAGGCATTGGCTCATGCCAATCCCAAAGATGCCAAGACTTGCTCGGCCCTTGAAGAGCCTCCCGTCAAGACAGCGAAAGTTTACACTTTCGACATTACTAAGACCGACGCCATCTTCGATCAGTTGGTACTTGCCAAAATGGTCAAACTTCGGCCTCGGGGCATAATATTCCTAAGGTCGAACAATTGAAAGGGAAAATTTATTGCAAGTATCATAACTCGAACAAGCATATGACAAATAACTGTGTCGTGTTTCGAGATGCCATACAAAGTTGGATTGATAATGGTAAACTCAGGTTTACAGAAAAGAAAATGGGCTTCGATACTAACCCATTTCCTACGATAACAATCAACATGGTGGACACTCGTTTACCTAAAGATAAAAGGAAAATGAATGGCTGAGTTCGTTCCGATGCAACACTTCCTAAATAAAAACTCTCGACCACAGCTCAAGATCGATTTATTTTCAAATGTGCCGCTTAAAGATTTTTTAGGACCATCTATTATCGAGCCCATGTCAGACTCCAGCGCAGAGGATGCGAATGGGCTGGTGGTTTTATGTAGTCGGTGCAAGGCAAACGTCATCTTCACCGAGCCAAAAGAGAAACCACCTAAGGCTACCATGCAACAGCGGCCTCCTACGGCCACAACGACACCTCAAAAGGTGCTTGGCGCATGCCAACGTCAGAGAGTTTTCTAAAGGCTTGGCCTTTAAACACGGATTGAGGAGCCATCTTCAGCTAGACGACGCCTTGATTTCGACACATCGTTCTATGATGAGAACTATTATGCACGCAACTCTAGCAACTCGAGTTATTCCGTAAGTCAAAAGACCTTCAAGCTGCCTGAGCCACATGACCAACAGTGGTATAGTTACAATTCCCCCACTGGTGTGTATACCATATTTTCAAAATCGCAGAAACAACGACGCCAGTGGATAGACTGTATGGCCCGTCGACAATCGACTCAGGCTACCTCGACTACGAAATGGTAGCTGAAAGAAATACCAGCTAACGAAGATGACCGACAGCCCTTGGCAATCATGGCCGAATCACTTCAGGGGAAGAATGCGATCAATCATGATTTTGAGACCACAATAGAAGAATCTGAGAAGCGCATCAAACTCCTTCTTCGACCTGGGAGATGAAGGCTCAGGAAGGAAGCAGAAAGCAAACTTTCTCCATTACCTTCACAAGAACCATTAATAAAAGTCCGACAAAACCTACATCCCCCATTTGTCGGCAAAACTTTAAAGTACATGCGGGAATGTCACAAGAAATATTCTACTAATGACCTATATGGCTTACTAAAGGCATGTCAAGAGGCTCTCGACCTAGCACTCACTTGCCCTGATGCTATGCAGATTATTCAAAAATCCACTGATCTGGGGATAAAGGCTAGGTTCCAGCATATACTTGAAGCTCGAGTTCTCGGCTTCGAGGTCGATCGATATCTACGATACCGCTAAGCTTCATTTCTCCCTTGAGGATCTCCAATATCTACAATACCACTTTGAGGTTGTCTCAGAGTGTCTCTTTTTAGCTTGACGGTCGACGAGAAAGAGCGTGTGGCCCAGCTAGATGCCTACCTAGACACGAGGGATGCCCAAATTGCCTATTAGGAGCGTGGCCATAAAGTGTCGCAAGGACAAGACCGATCTCCACCGTCCACCGAGCACAATGATACTTAGAATGAAATAGGTCAATTGGATGCGCCATAGGAATAATTACTTGAACAGATAAATGATCAGGTCGAGGATCTTCACATATATGATACTTTGCTCAGTAGTCCAGAAGATGGCAACCATGACCCAATGAGCTCCTCGATTCTCGACAGCATAGAAATTAGTATGGTCCATGTTCTATCGATTGAATTTTAGCTTGCCACATCCTAACCAAATTTCTTGGATGGTGATGTGGTCGCCGAAGAAGCAATGCAAGTCGACTTCGTCATCATGGAGGAAGGCAAGTAAGCAAAGAAGACAAACTTAAAATAGCTCTTGCCGAGTTGTTTCCCCGCTATTCCTCAGCCAATCTCCATCATTTAAAGCCATTGTATGCTACAGCTCACATCGAAAGATATGTCTGTCTCCATCATGAAGGCTAATGTTGCTCTAACGACGAACTTATTCTATCTGAAATTACCATGAGTAGTTTTGTTGGCGACAAGTCCCAGACCAAGGGGGTATTTCCGTTAGAAGTCACTATCGTAGGTCGCAATCACATGACTGCATTCTTCATGGTCGACTCAAAGACCGAGTATAACGCATTGCTTGGTCGAGATCGGATCCATTAAACAAGTTGTATCCCTTCATCATTGTACCAAGTTTTCATTTTCTGGGACGGTAAATCGGTTGTGCTTCATCCGACCGACAATTAGCCGTTCGAAGGCAACATGATCCAGGCACACTACTACGATGAGCACGTCGGCTACATCACATTGCATGGTTTAAACGATAAAGGATGACCGACTCAGATTTCGATTAAAAAAACCATCGAGGTAAGTGCCGAGACTGTCCACCAGGATTCAGCGAGACTTGGGTTGGCTGACCTCGTTACCGATCCCGATGTCTGACACCAAACATGCTGAACGACGGGCTGCAGTTTTATCTACTATGGAACAACTGCTGGCCCACTGGTATACCATTTTCAAACAACCGAATTCAGACGTAAACTTCATGGAGTTTCTCGCCGAAGAGGATGATGGTCCCGTCCTTTCCCTGGATAAAGTCCAAGCTGCCCCGACCGAGCTCGAAGACACTTGGCCCCAAGTCAAAAACCTATTAGAGGAAATAAATGTTGGGACGGTCAATGACCCTCAGCCGTTATTCATTAGCGCTTTATTGCCCCAATCCATGAAAATTGAACTTTGTCAATTACTTAACGAGTTTAATGATTATTTTGCTTGGAATTACCATGAAATGCCTCGTCTAGATCGAAACCTTGTCGAGCATGAATTACGCATCAAAACTGGTTGTAAGCCTTTCTACCAACCCCTCGACGATTCTTGACCGAAGTACAGCTCGACATTAAAGATGAACTAGTTCAACTTTTAAAAGTCGGTTTTATTTAGATAGCTCGATATGTCGAATGGTTAACGAATATCGTACCAGTGTTAAAGAAAAGCAGCGCTCTACGCATTTGCATCGATTTTCGCAATTTGAATTTGGTAACCCCCAAAGATGAATATTTGATGCCAATCTCAGATTTGTTAACCGATGTCGCGGCCAATCATGAGATGTTGTCCTTCATGAATGGCCATGCTGGTTACAACCAAATCTTTATCACCGAAGACGATGTTCACAAAATTGCCTTTCGTTGCCCAGGGACACTCGTGACCTACGAGTGGGTTGCCATGCCATTCGGCCTTTAAAACGCTGGTGCCACATACGTACGTACCATGAATACCATCTTTCATGACCTGATTAGTACGATCATAGAAGTATATATTGACGATGTGGTAGTCAAGTCGAAGGGCCGCCGAACTCAACTGGATGATCTTCGGCAAACTTTCCTTCGTATGCACCAACATAATCTCAAAATAAACCCGGCCAACTATGCCTTCGGTGTCTTGGCTGGTAACTTCTTGGGTTTTCTTGTACACCATCGTGGTATTGAGGTGGACATGAATAAGGCTCGCGCAATCATCAATGCCACACCCTCGGCAACCAAAAAGCAACTTTAGTCTTTAATCGACAAGATAAATTTTCTCTGCTGTTTCATAGCTAACGGCAGGAAAAATGAAGGTGTTCTCTACGCTTTTGAAACTTAAGGATTCGAGTGGCATGAAGAACATCAAACGGCTTTCACAGAAATCAAGGTTTCCCTTACAACACCACTCGTCCTCGTACCACCTTGACGTGGTAAACTCTTAATCTTTACATTTCGGCAGCCGAAGAGTCTATCGGTTGCCTCCCACAAGACAACGATATTGAGCGTGAACAGGCTATCTTCTATCTCAGCTGGAATTTGAATTCACCTGAGATCAATTATTCACCTGTTGAGAAGCTTTGCTTGGCTTTGTTTTTCGCCACGTGAAAACTTTGACATTACATGCTCCCATCGGTTACACAGGTCATTGCCCAGACAGATGTCATCCGTTACATGCTCACTCGGCCCATAGTAAAAGGTCGAATTGGGAAATGGACAATGGCATTGTCCGAATTCAGTTTGCAATATGTGCCCCAAAAAGCCAGCAAAGGGCAAGCACTAGCCGATTTTTTTGGCCCAACACCCCTCTCCATATGGTTTTGGGGCAATAAAGTCGAAATTGGCATGGTCGAAACACGTGATAATTATTGGACGATGTACTTTGATGGTTCTAGCACCTTAGCCTCAACTGGTGTTGGCATCGTCATTCAATCCCTAGATCACTACCGTTGGTATTTCTCTCTCAAGCTAGATTTCAATTGTACAAATAATCAGGTCGAGTATGAAGCTCTTGTCATTAGCCTTAACGTCCTACACGACTTAAGAGCGGCCCATGTCCTTGTTCTTGGTGATTTTGAACTTGTGATTAACTAACTCAATGGCACTTTCCGTTGCATGAGTTATACTTTGCCGCCCTACCACATGGTTGCCAACTATTCAGCCAAGTTGTTTGAGCGAATTACATTTGAACATATCTTGCATGTTCGAAACACTGATGTTGACGAACTAGCCCAAATAGCCTCCGGAGCACAACTTCTGGGGGGAAAACTGGGCCCGACAATACAAGTAGTACGATGACCATACTCTACCCTGGTTAATCACCAAGTTCTCAAAACGATCACATGATCCATACACGAGTTATGTCCTTACCTTCATTGTTAGAACAAGATGTTTCTGTAGATGTTTGCGCTGTCGAGACATTAACAGACTATTGGAGAAAGTCGATTATGCAATATCTCGATAACCTCAGTGACAAACATGATTGGAGGATAAGGGTACGCGCCATAAACTATGTGTCAAGCCAGAATGAGTTGTATCAGAAAGGTGATGATGGTTTATTGTTACTATGCCTCAGCCCGCGGGAGGTTGCTCAGGCAATTACAGAAGTACACGAAGGAATTTGTGGAGCTCATTAATCTAGATGAAATATGCGTTGGTTGCTTCGTCGACACGGATATTTCTGGCTGAGTATATTGAAAGATTGTATTGAGTACGCATGAAGATATGTACAATGTCAGATTCATGCGCCAATACAAAGAGTTCCGACCGAACCACTTCACTTGGTCACCAAACCCTAGTCGTTCAGAAGATGGGCCATGGACGTAATCGACAAAATAACGTCGTCTTTTGGAGCAGCAAAGCATTCATGGATAATTATGGCTACCGACTACTTCACTAAGTGGGTCGAAGAAAAATCATACGCCGAATTAACATCCAAGGAAGTTTGCAATTTTGTAAAAGAAAACATTGTGACATGATTCAGCGTACCAGAAACAATCATAACTGACAATGACATGATCTTTATAGCTGAAAGGTTCAAAGAGCATACGGTGAACTTGAAAATCTGACTCGAACAATCCACACCGTATTACCCATAAGAAAATGGACAGGCCGAAACAAGTAACAAAGTTTTGATCGGCATCCTCGAAAAAATGATAAAAGAATTGCCTGGTATGTGGCATTTAAAGTTAAATGAAGCGTTATGGGCTTATCGAACTTCACCCCGATCAGCCACTGGAACAACTTCATACGCGTTAACCTATGGACAAGATGCAATGTTACCGGTTGAGCTAAGTATAAACACATTTGTGAGTGATTGAACAAAGTAGTTTGTTCAGTGTCGAGTACAGTCAGGCCATGAGACAAGAGTTAGAAAAATTAGAAGAAATTCGGCTTGATGCTTATAATTTATTAGTGGCACATAAGAAGATTGCTAAGCGAGCCTATAATTAGCGAGTCAGACAAAAAACATTCGAAGAGAGAGAGCTGGTTTGGCTGACTGTGCTGCTCGTGGGGATTAAATACCCCAGGTTCGGCAAATGGTCACCAAATTGGGAATGACCGTTTGTCGTTCACAAAGTTCTTGGCAAGGGGACATACTACCTCAAGGATTAGACCGATTTAATTCACAAGTTGCCAATCAACGGGAAATTTTTAAAGAAATATTATCCAATTACTTGGGAAATGAGGGAATATAGGCGCATTTCATTAAATTCGAAAAGATACAAGTGACAAGAAATTAAAGTAGCCTACAAATATACAAAGTCCTAAGGGGTCGAAGAAAGAAAGGCTTCGAGAGAGGCTTTTAGTTCTAGCCACCTTACTTCACCCATTGTAACCTCGGCCTGTTTCGTCATCTTGTCAAGTTTCATTTGTTCAATCTGCCTCGCGCCAGCTGT
Source organism: Cydonia oblonga (assembly GCA_015708375.1). Classification (NCBI taxonomy): domain Eukaryota; kingdom Viridiplantae; phylum Streptophyta; class Magnoliopsida; order Rosales; family Rosaceae; genus Cydonia; species Cydonia oblonga. Next base: position 10,935 of record JADOBS010303660.1, on the reverse strand, counting down.
GAACTCCATCAACCTAGCCTTGTTCGATTCAAAATCCTTCTTGGGTTTAGAAACAACAGTTGATCTTTGACGTTGAAGTTCTGCAATTTGATGGTCGAGATCGGCCAACCTTTTCTTCTTCATTTTATTGCCTCAAGCTCCAGTGAAATTGCTTCTTGAACAACCATTACGGCATTCAGGTCATTTTCTGCTCGAAGAACCTTCTAAAAAAATAGTAAAATGTTCTCGAGTTCTCTCCAAGACCGATGACAAGTGAACAATGGATTTATTGCTCAGTTGACCTTCAGAAGCAAGGATGTTCAGACACTCTCATACGGAGTCGAGACCTTTGCGCTCTAAGATTTGCCAAGCAGAAAGAGAGAGAATCTTTTGCAGTTTGACAAAGGCGTTGGTCTCGATTGTAGTTACAACAGGTTCGGCTGAGGTGGTTGAAGGTCTAGCTGTCCCAGAGGTGCCAGAAAGAAGGGCATCAAGGTCGACCTCTCATGAAGGCTGCATGAAAGGACATTGTTAGAATAAATCAAGTTGCAAGGGAATAAGAAAAAGAGGAAACGGTAGACCTACCGAGAAGAGACTTCGGCCATGTTTACTGGTTCGTTGCTTGAGCCCAGAGAGCTTAATGGTCGACCTAGTGCTTAAGATTACTTTTTAATTCACAAGGCCGATTAAGGTTATCTATGCTCGATGGCCACTGAGGTGGCTAAGAGATACATATAATTCCCTTCGGAGCGTAGAAATTTCGATGAAAGGAGTAAGTAGGCACTTGACATTTAATATCTTCCTTGTATAGAATTCTAAGGCAAAAGAGTGACCAGAGGAAAAAAATTAGGATACTTACAAAGGCCGAAGTAACATCTTGAGAGGGAATGCCAAGGTTCTGATCCTGTGGATGGATTAGTGTCTCCGCCATCGCTTTAGGCTCGACAAGAGGCCTTTTTCCATGATCGGTGCAGGGGGTTCGACTTGGTCAGTCGCCTCAAACATAGGTGGAGGATTAGTGGTAAAGGGTTTAGCTGGTTGAGGACGACTCGCTAGCGGGATTTCTTCACTATCGTCGTCCTGAAATAAGAGTTGTTAGTATTCTGAATCCAATTAAAAAAAAAGAAAAAAAAAAAGGAAGAAGTTGCCAGCAACATAATCATTACCTCTTCCTCCAAAACGACCACTGGCTTTGTTTTTGGATTCGGGGGGAGATTTTTCTCAACCAAGGTAGCCATTTCCTCCAAGGAATGCAGGTCCCTTGATCACCGGATCAACGGTTGGCTCGACCACGACTTGTTCAACTGGACGAACCTCAGGTGCTTGACCGGTGAGAGTTTTTGGTTGTATGTCCGTCGAGAATCGAACGGGAGGAGCACGAGGACATTCAACTGTTGCTTCTGTGGTTTGGCTGGAGATGAAATGATTCTCCCGCTCCCATTTTTTTGCCAACTTCTTGACACATTTTTTAGGATAGGAAGCGTCACCAGCTGTCTTGGCCTCTGGGCGAGATCGTTTGCCCTGCAAGATTGGAGAAACGGTCGCAGTTTTCTTTAACAAGAGGGCAGGTTTTTTCTTGGCCACGATCGCAGCTTCCATGTCCATATGATTACTTGAAAAAGCTAAAATCAAATCAGAAGAGAGTTTGAACAAATGGCTAAAGTGAAGTGATAGACGCAAACAAATACCTTGAGCCATCTTTTTGGATTTTGGGGTGGGAGTATTCTTTGGACGGTCGTCAAAAATTTTCTTGATAACATCTTCGACCGGCATGCCAAAAAAATCTTGAGTATATGCAGCCCACCAGTCAATAAAGATGGCAGTATTGAGAGTTTTAGGGATTATTGGCCGGAGGCGGAACTTCTTGCACCTTTCCTGAAATTCTTGCTCGGCCTCCCTATATTCTCTCTCTGAAGAACCAGAGTGGCGTCCCCGGCTTAAGAGAGAAAGTGAGGTGAGTAGAGGCATTGGGTAGTCTTTGAGGTAGTCGAGTTTTCGTGTGGTAAAGTGGGGTTGATAGACTTCCCAGCTTCCACGCTTAGCATCACAATTGAGATGGAGGTCTCGAGTTAATACGAATGATCCCCAGTTTTTTCGAAGGTCAGCATCTTCGACTTCATTCCATGTGGAGGATGGAAGCTTGATGGAGGATGGATATTCTTGAAGACGGCAGATTAGAAACTCATCATTAGAAAGGTCTTTGAGGCCGAAAAAGTATTTAAAAACTTATTCGACCAAGTGAGAAGGAGCAAGATTAGAGCCCAATTGAAGACCTAACACTTTAGAGGGTTTGAAGTTGGGGACTTCTGGCCTAAGATTGGTGAAATAGACTTGCAGTTAGAGTTGAAAAACCCAGAGTGGGCCATTCTAGTGCAGGTCAATCTTGTTGAACATTGTCTCAGCTAGGCAGCGTGTGAAGTTAGCGAGGATAGTCGGGCTAAGAGCCAGGGTATGACCACTGGCTAAAGCTTTAGTGACTGGTATGTTCTCAACCAAACATTTATTCGACTTGGTACAACAAATAAATTTGTTGTACCAGTAGAATAAGAAGGCTTCGTGTTCTCCCTTCCTGAGGTTTTCTTCCCCTCGGCCAGCGAATTGTTGGATAAGGGTGTTGTAGTTGAAAAAGTTCTTGTGCAACTTCTGAACTTCTTCTTTCGAGGGTCCTTGGTTTTTCCTCCTCAGCGACTTGACAACATGTTCGTCGAAGAGTATCTTGAGGTCGAGGTTGGATTGGTACCCAGAGAGGGTGACGTTAATCAGAAGACCTGAAGGGGAGGTCCCGAGGATGGCTCAGACGTCGTGAATAGTGGGGCCAATAAGGCTGAGTGGGAGGACCATAGTATTAGTGGCCGAGCACCAAAAACTTAGAGCTGCCATGAGAAGTTCTTTATCCATGGCAATCTCGATGGTCGAGAGCTTGATGGCATCATAAATGTCGAGGGTCCTCCATTCCTTACTGACGAACTTCTCCATCCTCTCGACCCAAGCTACCTAGGCCACAGTAGTTGAAGGCCAGGCCCCTTGAGGTTTGGTCAGTTCCCACTTCGGCCAGTCATATCCTTGAAACAAAGGCTCCAGGCAGTGTGTTTCGGGGCCCAAAAGGGTTTTTGGTCCCCAAGGCCCATTGAGTTTAGGTTGTGTGACAACTAAAACTAAATGGAAATTAACCCAAAACAAAGTCAAAACCGGCCTAGGGTGAGTGGTAGCCAACTTGGGTTAATTGCAAGTGTGCCACTCACATGTGAGGTGGTATAAAGGCAACTTTATAGCCATTCTCTCACTAGGGTTTTCTTGAGGCAAAGAAGATAAACTTTTTCTCTCTTTTTCTCCATAGAGGCCGGCCACTTAGGGGAGAGATAGCTAGCAATATCGTTTCCTCTAAGTCATCCATTTCATCTTCACACCTCATCCTTGGCGTGGAGACTTAGAGACACTAAACCTCTGGTGTTCTTGGAGATCCTTTCCTCACATCCTCAAGGAACAAAGGAGTATCCAAGGAGGAAAATCACAAGGAAGATATAAGGAGCTAGGAGGTGACTTGAAGGCCCTCCACTTGGGTGAATCCCTTGTGTAAACAAGGATGAGCGTCAAGGGTAATGAATCTCAAAATCCTTTCTTCTCTTTAATGTTGTTAAAGAGTCTTGTGGTTCACCATTCACTAGGCTTTGAAAGTCATGAGTTTTAGAATTGTTTTTGAATGCATGCCTACTTTAAAATGTTATTTAGTTTGCATATGTGTTCAAATGTTCTCACATGTTCTTAGCTAGGACAAAAATTTTCCTTCAGGTGTTGGAAGCCATTGTTGAGAACTCGAGGAAATTTCTGGATTCAAGAGTTTTTCTAGGTAGAAAAGAACCTTTGAAGGTTGTTTTGGGAACAAAAGGTTTAAGAGTTCTGAAAGCGTAAAGGGAAAAATGAAGGAATTTGGGTATTTATAGGGGTTTTGGAAGGAGGCAAGCGTTTGATTTTGAAAAGAAAGGATAAGACCAGTCGAACAGTTTTACAATCATCATATTCAGGGAATCTGTATGAAAGGACCGGAGAACTCATGATTGAGGCGACGTGGTGACGTGTTGTGGCAGTTTTTATGTTGAAGGGACGATTCAATGATCTAGCAGTTTGTGATTCAAGGTAGCATGGTTATGTGTAACAACATGATTAATGATGAAGAGATGTTTGACGTCTGCACGCTTCAAATATCATCATTAGGGGATAAGCAAGTAGGGAATTGCCACGTGGAAGAATGTTAAAAGAACTAGGAATGTGTGATCGTGTCTCATAAATGCGCATATTTGGGTTATTCGAGGCATTTCCGTTTTTGTAAAGGTATAAAAGTCGATTTCGCTTCTTCAAGGTCGAGGCTTAGCCTATGTCTGAAAGCCAAGGACCTCAGAAGTGAAGGGGCAATGTTTAGGTTCAAAATATTGGTGTGGGCCGAGTTAGGAGTTGTTTTCGGCCTGGCAGTATGTTTCTAGAATCATTGCGACTTCTAGTGATTATGGGCCTCTTGGTTAGGATCGGTCCTAGTATGAGGTGGATTGATGAGGTAAGTCAAATCCTAGTATAATAAGGAGTCCCAATGGGATGAGGATGCTGAGATTTGATAAGTGAATGTGGCCGGATAAAAAGGTTGGTTCAAAGCCCTTATGGAGGTAGGATTGGCCGAGACCTGGTTAGATTAGGTTAAAGAATCCTAATCCTAGTGTGGTTCTAGTTCCGCCATGATAAGATTAATTGCTATAAATAAGAAGGGGGTGCATCATTCTAAGCTTCCTCCAATTCAACACACAAACTGCCTTGCGTAAACCTTCACTCTACACGAAATCTCTTAACAACCATGAGATTTTTATTTTCCTTTTCCGCCAACACATCTTCAGTTTGGATAAACAGCACTGTGAAGGCAACCAGCGACATCTTTAGTTTGGATAAACAGAACTGTGTTGAGGTCGACTGGTTATCTATCCAAGTCTCGACCAAGAAGGATTTTCGAATCCTTATTGGTAGAGGTCATCTCATTAGCCTTCTTGGCGAAGTGAGGTGTTACAAGTCATTGGGCTCAGCACATTGAATGCCAAGTTGTTTATGATTGGTTATTCACAAGTAAGTTTTAGAGTTTGGCATTCTAACAACCGAACCACATTCCCAATCAAGACATACATCTCTTTTGAGTACTTGTGTTCATATAGTTTGGTGCTAGTTCGGCGTGCTTATACTCTTACAAATATAATCCGTGACCGAACCCGGCTCTGACGATCCGTGAACTTCGCAGAACTAGCAGCCTTGTCTTCAGGCTCTAGAACCCGAAGGCTGAGACGTGTTCCTTCCTCGGCCGCAGTCGCAAGATCAAGAAGTCAGCAGCGCGCCCAACGCGACATCAACACATTTTACTCCTCAGCCGAGCTCGGCTTACGAGTTGGCACGCCCCGCACATAACTGAAGGATGTAGGTAGCTTATTAGTTACTCGGTCTGCGCGCCACGTAGGCTTGGTAGTTTTTAGGGTCAACCATATGAATCTTAAAATTTTAATTCATCCAATAGTAATAAGTAGGGTAGTGAGCGCTACGACTACTTGAAGATGGTAAGGAAAAAATGCACTCTCTCTCTTTGTAATCCACTTAAAAGAGATTTTAAGCACAATTAGAGCAGACTCTGTAAGGTCATAATCATGTAGCTCTAGCTAATGTAATGATAATTCCATGATCTAACCATTTGTGCTATCAGTATCATAAATGATATGCAAATAATGCTAGACACCCTTTGAAAATCAAGGTATATAGATCTTTTTGGCGTTTGAAAGAAGTTTAATGGTTTACAAAATAGGACGTAGAAGATGGAAGTTATGGTTTTGTGGTGGTTTTACATTAATGGCGGTTGGTGAAAGGGTGTTGGCACAATTGTAAATATTCTAAGGTTTGTAACGGGCTGGGTTAGTTTCTATTAGGGGGTAATTATGGAAAGTCATATTTTCAGCTGTTGGGCTTTCTAAGTTAGCCCGTGCATAACTTGCAATCTTTGTCCTGGTTAAATTTTAGGCCTTTTTAGTTAAATAATAATTTAGGGTGATTTTTGGTTAAATAGAAGTTGGCTCAATCCCTTTTTATTAAAGTTTCTTTATAAAAAAAATTTCGCACGAGTATAGTTATGTGATTCAATTAGTTGTCAAATGATCGTTTTTTTTTTTTGAACAAATGATGTTATCTACACTAAGGGAGGTGGGGTGAGCTTAGTGTCACAATGGGGTAGCAGTAATGTGGTTCAATCAGTTGTTTATTAAATATTATTTTCTCTATTCTTAATGCAAATTCAATAATGTAGATGGAAATTGAAAGACCTAGTTTATAATGTGGATTCAGCTGCTTTAATTGGTTTATGAGGGGTTTATTCTAGCATGGTCTAATATTATTCATTTACTTCAAATATTTGACTTTCTTTTTGTCATTAAAAAAAATTATTAAAGCAATTCATAAATATAAATACATTTAAAACGTGTAAATTACGAGTAACATGTCGTGATTTAAAAAATATTTTCTGTACGTACGTGAGCGTGTGCATAAAGGTTAGTATTTATAGTACCAACATTAAGCAACTAGAGATTCGAAGGACCCGCATAGAATTGCAAATAAAAAGGACGATTGGCCCGTCAATGAGGAACACGTAAGTTTGATTAGAATTTCTCATTGTCTGTTTCAATATTATCTTGGATACAAAAAGACAAAAGAGGAAAGCGATACGCCAATAATGGTATGGTTATTGATTAGCCGGTACGGATTGCTTCTGCGAATGGGAAGACAAAAAGACAAGAAGACGATATGAATGGAGTTCATAATTTCTAAACATTTTTAATTAGTATATAAGAGAAAAGTAGAGATGAGTTTTGACTCTTAGGACTCTCGCTTACTTTAGCTATCCAACCATTTAATAATCTTTTTGTTTTCAATTTTTTATTTTGAATTTCCCTTGTGCTGAAAGGAAAATTGTTTCGCAGCCATTTTAAGTTTTCTTTTTCTAATTTTAAAATAATGTCAAATTTTTAAATCTCTACATTCACGTCCCTTAATTTTTATTTTTATTGTTTCTCTCTCTTCTATCTCATTAATCAATCAGACGGAACAAAACATGCACTGCACGTCCATAGCAAAACGTAGTACATGGGGACTTCCGATATGGACACGGTCGCTCGACCCTTGTAATGTCAATGGATCCGTTCCGAGCCCTCGAACCTGAAACTAGCCGCATGACCTACCGTCTCAAAATTCACCAACGCGCATTCCATTTCAGAACAGAGACACAAAAAAATCATTATTTGTGCTTACCTTTCAGCACAAAACATCCTATTGTGCGCTACAAGCAAATGACACGTCCATATAGGGCATGTATGAGATTGTTGTTGCTGCATTGTTGCTATTGACCTATGGGCACATATTTTGATGCCTTTTGGCTTTATAGGGCACATATAATTTATTGTGCGCAATGCCTATGTTTCTTGTAGTAAACGTTACCAAACAACTTTTAACAATTGTGTACAAATTAAGAGGCCAAGGAGATACAAACAATGAAAGAGCCATATTCCAACCAAAGAGGGATAGTCATCCGAGCACACAAGAATGATCAAGAAATTGACCATGTCAATTCCAAACCCACCCACCCACCAACCCCCCCGGCCGGGGCGACAAGCAACGTGTCTAACATACTCTTTTTTGGATAATTAGACTAACAGAAAAGTGTGTGAATAAAACAATTTTCAACAAAAATTAAAACAGAAAATAGTTACCAAACAACTTTTAACAAATGTGTACAAATTAAGAGGCCAAGGAGATACAAACAATGAAGCCATATTCCAACCAAAGAGGGATAGTCATCCGAGCACACAATAATGATCAAGAAATTGACCATGCCAATTCCAAAAAAACCCCCTGCAAGCAACGTGTCTGACAGACTCTATTTTGGATAATTAGACTAACAGAAAGGTGTGTGAATAAAATAATTTCTTGTTATGAACTTTAAAAAGGGAGCTGATTTTTACACACTTTTATTTATTTATAAGTATCAAATTGAAGGGTGTGTAAGAGGTAAAAAAAATGTATGTATTTATCATTTTTAATTTGAAAACTATAAAAAGAAGAAGAAAAAAAACACTGAATTGATTATTAGGTTCCGAAGAGAAGATTGCCCCCGCATTTTCTATAAATAGCACAAGATCAAGTTAGCTTTCACTACACAAGACTAAAGAATTCAAAGCTGAGTTCTTTCCGAGTTTATAGCAAATACGAAAGAGAGATGATGAGTTCAGTAGAACAAGCAACCAAAAAAGGGCATGCAGTTTTTGTCCCATACCCAGCACAAGGCCATGTTAACCCCATGATGCAGTTAGCCAAGCTTCTTCACTCAAGGGGCTTCCACATAACCTTTGTCAACACCGAGTTCAACCACAACCGTTTAATCCGGTCAAAAGGTCCCGACTCCGTTAAGGGTCTACCGGACTTTGTGTTCGAGACCATACCGGACGGGTTGCCTCCTTCGGATAAGGATGCAACCCAAGATATTCCAGATTTATGTGACTCCATTAAGAAAACTTGTTTTGGTCCCTTTAAAGAGATGGTGGCTAAGATCAATTCCTCATCTCAAGTGCCACAATTACTTGTATAGTTGCAGATGGTATCATGACCTTTGGGTGCAGAGCTGCTAGAGAATTAGGCATTCCGGAGGTTGTGTTATGGACTGCCTCTGCTTGTGGCTTCATGGGGTACTTGCAATACAGCGAACTCGTCAAACGTGGCATGATTCCGTTCAAAGGTACTTCTTTAATTTCTGGATGATTTTGTTTTTTACGCTTTCGTCGCATATATAATTAATCAGTTTCTTTATTTATGTACATGAACATTTTTGTATGCATAAATTATCGTTACACACTAGAATTAAATCATGCACATCCCTTCCAAGTACTGAAGTACATATTCCTTTGTTTACATAAATTATCATGACATATTTGACTCTTTAGTCTTTCCATTGTTCCCCTCTTATCCTCTCAACACTCCAAGCATGTCCAAATGATAACCCAGATTTGGCTCTTTAGTCTTTCTTGTGTCATTGGATCTAGTCCAACATCACAGATTCACATCAAAGTATATCTTTTTTGTTTTTGAACGACACATCAAAGCATATCAATGGGTTTAATTTTGTTCCGCAACCAGCGTTTGTAATTAAAGATGTGAAAGAGAAGGAAATTTAAATTTTGATCTTTTGGATGTGTTAAATGAAATTAGTCTTTTCTATTAATTTTTTTATTTAGAAAAAAATTTCTTCTATGTTATTGGGGAAGATTAATCTATTTGTAGTGATCACTTGGTTTTAATAAAATCAGTCTCCACTTTTGTAAGAGTTAGTCCTGATCGAGTTGAAATAAATGTTGGATAAATTATCAAGGGATTTTGCACCACGCACCTGTAAAAATATGAGATCTCTCTTTTTTATTTATTCATTTTTATTTATTTTTTATTTTTTATGAACTGCAAAATAAAGTAGATATTTGAGATCTTGAAATTTACTCTTATAATCATGGACATAATTAAATATCATCACATGTGCTTCAGCTTCCATGGATTTCAGATGAGAATTTCATGCATGATGGCACACTCGATACACCAATTGATTGGATCCCAGGCATGAAAAATGTTCGACTCAAGGACATCCCGTTTCATTAGAGTTACTGATCTCACCGACATAATGTTTAATTACTTGGGATCCGAAGCACGGAACTGTTTAAACTCTTCTGCAATCCTCTTCAACACATTTGACGAATTTGAACACATAGTGTTAGAGGTAATATTGATAATGTTCCCAACATTTACACCATTGGCCCCTTTAATTTGCTGGGCAGGCATTTCCCCAAAAGCAAGTCACTTAACTCAAGCTTATGGAAAGAAGACGCAAAATGTTCGGAATGGCTTGATAAAAAGAAACTCAATTCAGTTGTATACGTAAATTATGGCAGCATAACGATGATGACAGACCAACATTTGATCAAGTTTGCATGGGGGCTGGCAAATAGCAAGCACCCATTTTTATGGATAGTTAGGGCTGACGTGGTAAAGGGTGACTCACCAATTTTACCCAGTGAATTTTTTGAGGAGATTAAGGATAGGGGTTATATTGCAGGTTGGTGTGCACAGGACCAAGTGTTAGCTCATCCATCTGTTGGGGTTTTCCTAACACACAGTGGTTGGAATTCTAACATTGAAAGTATATCTCATGGTGTGCCTGTAATTTGCTGGCCTTTCTTTGCGGAGCAACAAACGAATTGTCGGTACTCATGCACAACGTGGGAGATTGGAATGGAGGTGAGCCCGGATGTGAAGCGCGACGAAATTGAAGCACTTGTTAAGGAAATGATGGAAGGAGAAGGAGGGATGAAGATGAGGGAAAAGGCAAAGGAATGGAAGAAAAAAGCTGTTGAAGCTACTGATGTTGGAGGATCATCGTACAATAATTTTGAGAGATTGTTTAAGGAGGCACTCCAACTTGGTGAATGAATTGGTACAGAATGAGGAACACGTTTGGTCCCTTTCATGAACTATCAAATATGCTTTTATTGACCAGGGATTTATCTTATTTTCGTATTTAACGTTGCCCTTTATTGTTTGTGTTTGGTAATTTGGATCTCAGTTTCTTTAGTTTTTGTAGCCCCCTGACTATAAATAAACAACTTCACATGTCGAAGTTCATCCTTGTCTTCTATTATGTCTCTAATTTTCTATCTTCTCGCCCTCTGTTTCTCTCGCCTATGACATTGAAAAATGTGATGCACTCAGAAACCTCGAATGGATTGGCTGAAAGAAGTTGAACTAGGGTTTCAAATATTGTTTGCATAAACTCAACTCAATTAATTTTGAGTGAGAGCTGGACTTCTTTTATATAGAGATTACAAGATAGGTTACAATGTAAAACATATAATC
>JADOBS010303659.1:0-21588 GCA_015708375.1 Cydonia oblonga | reverse complement strand
TTGGTTCCAAAACCTAATCACATACCACACCACACCACTTAACGTCCAAAGGGCATAAAAGTAATTTCCACGTTTTCGAGGACAAAATAATATAAACATTCGGGACGGGCTGTGACATAGGGTTTGCCTTGACATGTGTCGACGTCCAATTGACCAAGATGAGTCATCCATTGGATGAATGACAAAAGAATTATCCTGAAGATGTTATTTAATAAATAATATGTAAAGATTATCTTGTAATATACTTGATTGGATATTATTGTGATTCATTGCTTGAAGAAGTTGATCTTCAATTAGAAAGGTATAAAGATAAGATTTAATAATTAATCATATCTTTAGTACATCTGACTTTTCTCCTTGCCATGGGTAGAAGAGCTTGATGAGGTTGTAGTAAGCTGCTGAGGTCTTTAAGAGGGTTGAACAGCGCGCGGAGCGGATATGGGTCTCGCCAATTTGATGAGAGCATTCTTGTCACTTGTGAGTAAAGTCCATGTGTCAACTTCAGGATATTCTGTATTATTTTTTGCTCCACAAGTAGTTCTCACATCTATTATAGAGATGGTTTAAGATATGTTCTACAAAATATGGTCTCCCTAGCATTTTTCTATTTCTGACAAAATACGGACACTTAGTACTACGGTCTAGTGGTATTCCTCTTCATTTGTAAATGAGCGGTCATAGATTCAATTCTCAACATAGGCAAATTTGAACCACATTATTGCTAGCCCATTATGAGACTTAATCCACTCATCCACACGTTTGTTATAAAAAAAAAAAAAATGAAGCCTTGACTAATGTAGCTCATAATTCAAGATTTTAATTAGAGTAAAAAAGCTCAGAAGAATACCATAGAGGGATGGGACGGACGAAAATTACTTCTCTATTTTGAGAGTTTTTATGAAGTGTCAACAATTAACTAAAGAAAAAAAAATAACATGGAGTTTATGAATATTCAAAGACGGATATAGATAAGTGCGTGGTATGAGAGATATTGTAAAAGTTGCCTTAAAAAGAATGATAGAGCATGGTCAATTATTAAGGTGAATCGTTTTTAATCTTTGAATTGAAATTTGATGGATCAAATATAATTAATTTTTAATCATAATCGGATGAGCCAAATAGAGAACAAACTCTGACAATATATTTCTTCACCCCTTGTTAAACAAAAAAAGAAAAGAGTTGTTACATAAATTTTTTTAGTTGCAACAATAACGATTTTGTTAGAGAAATTATGGAGGCATACAATCTTCAAGGATGACATCCTAGATTAAGTTCATAGGCTCCTCAAACCAACATGAAGTAAAATAAGAAAATAAGACTAACTTGGCCAACAATTACAACATATTTTATATGCAGAAAAGTTTTGTAACTCATTGTTGGGGGACTTTTAGGTCAAGGTGGACTTGGGCTTTGAGAACGTCCTCTTGTCTCCCTTGGTGCGGATTCGTGACAAGTCCCGGGATATCTCGAAAGAGATAGCTTGTCTTAGGAAATACCCTTGTAACATCAACGGCTCGAAGATAACATGATTGATCAAGATAATGATTTGCTCAAGTGAAGCATTGTGTGGAACCTAGAAGATTATCAGTTTAGCATGTTGAGAGAGGGAGTTGGCGTGGTTGCATGGCATTCTAGGCTGCTTGATTTGGGCTTTCCTAGGATGATAGCAAGGCTTCTAATGGCTGGGATGTTTGATGGAAGGTTGTGGGATTACTAAGGCTGCATGAATGACGATGCTTGAGGCTTGGAGTATGCTTATAGACTAAATGGAATCCTGGGTGGTTTTTTCTTCCTATGCTTCTCTATCTCTCTGTGTATTCCTTTTTGCGTTCTAACTTCTTCTTCCTCTCTCTGTAATGGCTTCTCTCTTCTTATGTAAGTGAATGGCTCTTCTCTAGGTTTCAAGGGAATCTCCCTTTATGGCTTGGTCTTCCCCTTCTTTCTCCCTAGGCCTCCTATTATTCCTTTTTTGGTGTAAGATAGTTGCATTGTTGAGACCTACAGTTTGCTTCTTTCCGAGATGCGCCTTTCCCAGGGCGGCCCTCTAATTCTGGTAGCACCTCACGACTTTCATGCGTTGGTTGTTTGTGCAGGCTGGGCTTAGCATGCACTTAATGCAAGAATCTAGTTTAGTTCTAACTAAAGGAGTTGGCTTGCTAGGGAAATGAGTGAACTAGGCTAGTTCTCTCTCAATGATGCTTGCATGAAATACAAAGGGTATGGGCTTGAATCTTTGGGCCCTCAAGTAGCCCAAAGTTTCCCATGACCCCGATTCCACATAGACTCGATAACCTTCCGTAATCATCTACACCACAATTCACTTGACAAGCCTCGAATATGTGACTTGAGCTTAGCACGAATAGTGGCTAAGGAAGCATGGCGTGATGAATAAGCATGGGCATGGCGTGAATATCCGACTTAATCACCGTGGCATGGTATGTTTGTAAATGTATTCTTCGTCGATCCCGCGCCTTGGCATGTGTTTGGACACCCGAAAACACAAGGGGGTGGTGGGGCCAAATTAAAATGGGAAGGGATGTTTCGCGTGTTTGGTCAAACCGTCACATGGCTAGATGCTCTACACCCGAGAAGTTCTTCTGATCTTTACATGGTAATTGGTGCTATTTTGGCTATAAGAACAATCTCGACAAAAAAAATCAGGACTAGAAACAACAAACCCTATTTAATATATTGTCATTACTATTTTACGAAAACAGACGTTTTTTACTTGACAAGAAACGTAATTCCGTCCTTAAACCAAAAAAAAAAAAATCAACTTAAAAAAAGGTACAACATAGTAAGGAATTTGAGATTTAGTATCCAAAAAAATATTTGAAAAAAAATCCAACAAAAATAAAGTAATTTAGCACGACCTGGTACCCCCTTTGTATTCTTATCTCAAAAGCTAAAGAGCGAATAAATCTAGTAAATTTATTTTTGTCCACAAAAATGTTAAACTGCAAACTCCATTTCAGAACAAGTTTAAACCGATAATTTCCAAATCGATGACAAACGCTTAAATGTCCCGCTGTCAGCTGGCAAACCAAACCAACAAGCGTCTCCTCTCCCAATGAAACCTTTGCCCAAACCAAATTCCCTTTACACCCCTACAATCATTTATAACCACCACTTAACCGCTTCATCCACTTCACCCACGACCGTCTTCGAGCATAAATCCCATTACTTCCCTAATTTCACGGCGCTCTGGAAAACAAGGGAAGGGCAAAATAGTCAATTAACCGGCTCTTTCCACCCTTTTCCCTTTCGAAGCCCCGAAGGCCTTTCTCAGCACGTCTAATCAAATTCCCTTTGCTATAAATACCATGCAAACACCACCTACTCTCGCCCTGCGCTCTCTCCGCACACTACACACTCCTCCTCTCCTTCTCTCTCTCTCTAAAAACCTCACTTTCTCTCTCTAAAACTCCAGAGCGCACAGACGCGATGTCTCAACGCGGCCGCGGCCGAGGCCGCCATTCCGAACCCTCACACGGCTCCGACGCCCCGCCGTTTAATCGCGGGGGAGGAGGCGGAGGCCGTGGTCGGGGACGAAACCTAGGTGCTACACCGTTGTTTCAGTCCGAATCGGGACCTAGACATGGCGGACCTGGAGTCGTCGCCGCCCCGACGGCGGCTCAAGCTCCCTCGCATGCACCATTGGCTCAAACACCGGTTCCTCGCGGAACGGCGCCGGCTCAGGCGTCTTCCAGCACGGAGCCTCCTCCGGCCGAGGCTCCTCTCATCTGTGCGATGGAGCAGAAGCTGACGCTGACCGCTCCTCCACCGTCGTCGTCGAAAGCCGTCCGGTATCCGTCCAGGCCTGGCTACGGGAAGGTTGGCGAGAAGGTCCAAGTCAGGGCCAACCACTTCCTAGTGGAGGTGGCGGCGAAAGATCTCCATCACTACGATGTAAGCCTCCTTCTTCCTTCCTTCTTTTGCAGTTTTCCCTTTTCGTTCTTATTCTTCTGTGTTTATCTGTTCATCTGCATTTTTACAGTTAATTTTGAATTTTCTTTTACGTTTCCCTTTTCTTTGTTTTTGAAAACTTGACTCGGAATGTCGTTCCATTTCTTATTTTATTTTTTTACATTTTACGATTTTATGGTGCTTCGACTGTCGTCATTGTGTTTTGAATATTTTTGTTTTATTTATTTTGATTTTTTTTTTCGGGTTTTTCTTTTTGTTTTTGAAGTTAACTGCTGTAAACTTGAGTCGTTCATGGCGTTTTGGGACCCAAAAATCATTTGAGGTTTCTGAAAACCTTTCTGATTCCAAATGATGAAGAGCAAACGCAACCATTAATTTTTGTTTGTTATTTTTTTAAAATGTTCTTTTGTATTTCCCTTGTGGCGTTCCTCTAATGCTTTAAATCTGACTCAGAAAGGTGATGTCACGTTCCCAAAACATTTTTCTGAGTTTAAAGTTGACCTAAATTTGCTTTTCAAAAAGGGTTTTGTAAATTTGATCCAGGAAGGTGTTCCAACTGTTCATCAATAATTTTTTATTTTATGAAAGCTTTTGGTGTTCCCAAAAACCTATTGACGAAGGTTTCTGAGAAATATTCTGTATTTTTTTTTTAACTCAGAAGGGTTAGGTGAACAATGCAATTCTTTTGGTATATTCTGAGTCCTGGTAAACGGGTTTTCTTGGTAAACTGTCGGTATTCTCGCATGTTTTGTTGTGGGGTGTCTTACGATTTCATTCGGTGGCTGTAGGTGTCGATTACCCCTGAAGTTGCATCGAAAAAGATCAACAGGGAAGTCATTAAGCAGCTCTTAAAGCTTTATAAGGAGTCTCACCTGGGCAAGAGAATCCCAGCTTATGATGGCATGAAAAGTATTTATACAGCAGGCCCCTTACCTTTTGCGTCGAAAGAGTTTGTGGTCCAGTTGGCCGAGAGGGAGGGTTCTTCTGCTGCTGCTGGTTCCAGAAGGTATATTTGTAACATAGTTTAATGTCCTGTTTTCATTTTTGTATGTTTTCTTGTTTGTTGCGGTTTTTTGAATGCTTTCTTCTTTGTACTGAAATGGCTTACAGGAGGGACCGAGAGTTCAAGGTCACTCTCAAGTTGGCTAGCAAACCTGACCTGTATTCCCTCCAACAGTTCTTACGAAGCCAGCAGCATGAGTTGCCTCAGGACGCAATTCAAGTTCTGGACGTTGTTCTTAGGGCTAAACCTTCTGAAAAGTAAAGTCTCTATTTGCTAGAAGGGCATAAGATTTATTTTATCCTTGTCTGCGTTGTTTCCTCGCTAATGATGGTTTTGACTGTTGTAATTTTTGTCACAGTTACACTGTTGTTGGGAGGTCTTTTTTCGCCATTGCGCTTGGGAAGAAAGGTGATCTTGGTGATGGTCTGGAATACTGGAGAGGCTTTTATCAGAGTCTAAGGCCGACCCAGTTTGGGCTTTCACTCAATATAGGTAATGCATTTACCAATTTTCTCTGTTCTCGTAATCATATGAAGTTAAGTAGCACAAGTGTTGTGACTAACATTTTTTATTCATATATTTGCAGATGTATCAGCCAGAGCATTTTATGAATCTATTCTGGTAACTGAGTTTGTGAAAAAACTTTTGAACTACAGAGAACTGTCAAGGTCTTTACCTGATCGTGATCGTTTGAAGGTATTCTCCACAAGTTATTTATGCTAGTTATAGGTTCCTTTGATGCATATTTGCTAGTATTTATGCTCATTCGGTTTTGAAGCTGCATTTTGTTTTCTTTTATATTGAATTGACTTGTTCATCTTGAATTCACTTCCTTTGGATCTGGTGTTGATATCCACATAGACTAATTTATTCAGAGTTCTATGCATTTACTTTTCTTTTGTCTTAGAACAAAACTGATTGGCATTCTGTTACTTACAGGTGAAAAAGGCCTTAAAGGGGGTCAAGGTAAAACTTTCTTATCGTGAGAATAGATCTTATAAGATCACCGGGGTCTCCGTGGAACCCCTGAGCAAGTTGACGTGAGTCTTATAATCTTTACAATACGTTTTTGCTTATATCTTGTTTATATGTATATAGGTTGTCGTGGTACTTGATTCGCTTGAAATGTAGAACTGGAATTTTCATGCTCATTATCTACTTTCGTTTGAACCATTTTGATTGAATTTGCTATATCATACATCGTAATGGGTAAATATGAAAGTAAAATCAAATTGGGTTATGGTGGTGTTCCATGGTAACAGAAGGTTCATAACTTATTATCCATGTTTGTGTTTTAGGTTCACTCTAGAAGATCAAAGTAGAACTTCAGTAGTACAGTATTATCGCGAGAGGTACAATATTGTGCTGAGGGATGTGGCAATGCCTGCACTTCAGTCTGGGAGCGATTCAAAACCTGTTTATTTGCCTATGGAGGTTACCTTCTTGACTTCTTCACCATTTTATTTCCCAGCATGTTTCTATTCTAAGTATGGTAGTAGTCTTGTGGAGATAATTTACCTATTTACCTTAATTTACTTATTTACCTTTTTGGCAGCTTTGTTCCATTGTTGCTGGGCAGAGGTACACTAGGAAGCTGAATGAGAAACAAGTAACAGCTCTTCTGAGAGCAACTTGTCAACGCCCTGGAGAGAGGCAGCGCAGTATAGTCGAGGTCTGGATGTGATGTCATCTTTTCAATCAATAGAACTCTTTTCCTAATTTAGATGGTTTTCATTTTGTTTCTGGTGATCATGTTTTTGCATCTGTGCAGATGGGTAAACACAATCGTTACAATGAAGATGACCTTATCCAGCAATTTGGCATGAATATAAGTCAAGATATGGCTTTAGTTAATGCTCGTGTTCTGCCTCCACCTTCGGTAAGTATTTGTTTCCAATTTTGTGTGAATAGTGCAAGTGTTTTTTATTCAATTTTTTTTTCTTTGCTGGTGTTTGAATTGACGACAACAGCTGAAATACCATGACACTGGTCGTGAGAAGTCTGAAAATCCACGAATGGGGCAATGGAATATGATCCACAAGGTATGATCTTGGTTTTTCATTTGTTTAGATGGATCTGTGTGTATGTTGAACTCCATTGTGTGTTTTGAGGATAGTTACACAAGATTTTTGCAATGTAAGTCTTTGCAGTCAGCAACTTCCTGATTTATTATGGATTTGTAAACATTTAAAATACCATCTTTTACTGCTTTTGTGATATGTGATGCAGCATCAAAATAAAAACATTATTCTTGTTAGAAATTTGATTTCTGATTATTTTTAATTAATTCTGGTTCTGTAGAAGATGGTTAACGGTGGTCGAGTGGATTTCTGGGCATGTGTCAATTTCTCCCGATTGGACCCAAATTTTAGCTTCCGATTTTGTGAGGATTTGGTCAATATGTGCAACAGCAAGGGAGTGGTACGACTCCCTTCCTTAAGTTCCTTCTATTTCTGCATTGAATTGTTTTTGTTCTTTTCCTAACCAAATTGTTTTATCTTCCTAGCATTTCCATCCGCAACCCTTAATTCCTCATCAATCAGCTCATCCTGGGCAAATAGAGGGGGTGCTCAGAGATATCCATAAGATATCTAGCAAGAAAATTGAAGAAATTGGACACAAGGGAAAGCCTCTTCAGTTGTTAATTATCATTTTGCCTGATGTTACTGGATCATATGGTGAGTAGCAGTCTGAGAACAAAATGTGTCTTGTATTTCAAGAAAATCATGTTTAAGGTCTGACGTATTGATTGCTGATTGCTTGCAGGTATGATAAAACGGATCTGTGAAACTGAGTTAGGAATTGTATCTCAGTGCTGTCAGCCTAAGGCAGCATCAAGGCTCAGTAAACAATACCTAGAAAATCTGTCACTCAAGATAAATGTGAAGGTTTGTTTTTATGTATTGCCCATCACATTACTTATTGTGTTTATCCTTTATTGATTGTCGCTCATATTACTCACTGTCTTCCATTAACATTGAAATATTGACGCAATATTTAAAAGGGAGTTTTAACGAAACACTTCCGGTACTGTTCACTTTTAACGAAAACAATATTTTTTACCTTTCCCTAGTACTATTCACTACACATTTATTTGTCATTTTTCATTAAAACTAAAGTTTTTTTTTCGGACTTTTTGTTAGTTTTCCTTATTTAAAAATGTTGGTAGGTTGGTGGAAGGAACACTGTTCTAATAGATGCCATTCAAAGAAAGATTCCTCTTGTGAGTGACATTCCCACAATAATATTTGGTGCTGATGTTACCCATCCACAACCTGGGGAGGACACCAGTCCATCAATTGCGGCTGTAAGTATCAGTCGTCTGTATTGATTTCATTTTAAAAATGCATGATGTGTTAACATGGCAATTTATTCAATCAGGTGGTGGCCTCCATGGATTGGCCAGAAGTCACTAAGTACCGAGGAATTGTATCTGCACAGGCTCACCGTGAAGAAATAATCCAAGATCTTTATAGTGTTAAACAGGACCCTAACAGAGGTCCGGTTGCCGGAGGAATGATCAGGTAATTGGGAAAGCATTCATCTTCTTTTGTTATTGTTTCTATTTTTTTTTTTTAAAGTAATAGTTGTGACTGTTTTCTTAACATGATTATTTTCATTATGTTAGGGAGCATTTCAGAGCATTTAGACAAGCTACTGGCCGAAAACCAGAGAGAATTATCTTCTTCAGGTAATATTTGTTTTTGCTGTGGTCATGGAAAATGACATGTCACTCTGCTAATATTTGTTTTGATGTTTGCTTGGCAGAGATGGAGTTAGTGAAGGCCAGTTTAGTCAAGTTCTGCTGTATGAAATGGATGCTATAAGAAAGGTATGCTGATTACTACAATTTAGAATTATTTTGTTATTGCTTAATTATTTGATTTGATCAAGTAGTTTGTGATTATTTTTTAAGATAAGCGACTTTATCTAATGTGTGTCATTACTTTTTCAGGCTTGTCAATCGCTTCAGGAGGGATATTTACCACCAGTGACTTTTGTTGTGGTGCAGAAAAGGCATCATACTCGCCTGTTCCCAACTGATCAACGGAAGACTGATAAGAGTGGCAATATTCAACCAGGTTACAGATTTAGATGCATAGAGATATATTCGATTTGATGCTTTTCCGTTTTGCGCATTGACTCTCTTTATGTTGTCTAGGCACTGTCGTTGACACCCAGATTTGTCATCCGACGGAGTTTGACTTCTATCTCAACAGTCATGCTGGCATTCAGGTATGTTTGTATTGTTGATTTATGTATGCCAGTTGTGTTTTTTGTGGTAGTTTCCTTGCCCTCTTCTGAGGATTTATGTGCTCTATTCACTGCTAAAAGTTTGACGGTTATTTTGAGTTCATGTAGGGAACTAGCAGGCCCGCACATTACCATGTCCTGTATGATGAGAACAGATTCACCCCAGATGCCTTGCAAATGCTAACGAACAACCTATGCTACACGTAAGAAAACAACAATTTCAATTCTTATTCAATTCTTTCTCTGGCTTTTGCAGTTGTACCATGCCAATTTGAAGATGACATTTTGTTTTCTGACATTCTAATCGTATGGCATGTGATTTTTCAGGTATGCAAGGTGCACACGCTCAGTTTCCATTGGTATGTACTTGGCTTGGATTCATATCTGTTTTCTGAAATTATGCTTTTTCCTGATTGCACCACTGATGTTTCTGTTTTTCCATGCAGTTCCTCCTGCATACTATGCACATTTGGCTGCCTTCCGTGCGCGATACTACATAGAGGGCGAGCATTCTGATGGAGGTTCAATTACCGGATCTACAGCAGGGGTTGCTGGTGGTGCGAGGTTCCGTGCCCTTCCGGAGATTAAAGAAAATGTAAAGGAAGTCATGTTCTACTGCTGAAAATCAGTCTTGAGGTCTTGCTGGTGGCGGTTAGTTTCTAGTGGTCGTGTTTTGTCTGAGGTTGTATGAACTAAAGTTGCACAAGACTCTAATCTTATATCGTCTTGAAGATTGACGTCTAAATCGCTCATCCGTGATAGTTTTGGTGATTAGTTTTGTGTGTTGGTCCTGAACCCTTGGCTACTGATGTGGATATGGACTTTGGTTGAAAGTTTAGTTTATATACAAGGGCAGTCAGAACATTTTGAGCTGTTACTTGGTTGGATGTATCTGTTAATTCATCTGATGCAAGTTCATATATTTTTATTCCGGATTTGACCTTCCTCTTAAGGCCTGAGCTCAAAATTTTGAGGCAATGTCTTTCCAGGGGCTTGAGAAAGTTTACCAAAAAGTGACTTGCAAATTAAGTTAAGCTGCTTCCCTTCAGTCGAGTTTTTAGTAATTTATTATCATTATCATCCCTAACCTAGAGCGAATTGTAACTTAATTCTTTTTGGAATGCGGAAATCGTGACTAAGACATCTCTAATGTGAGCCTCGAAGAGTTTGGAATAGCCATGTTACATTTTTTGTTGGGCGGAAACCCCTAGAATGAGTTGTGGCTAAGAACATCTTCAATGGGAGATTCATAGGGTCTTGGAATAGTCATGTTACATTTCTTGTTGGGCGGAAAGCCCTCGAATGACCTACTAATAAAAAATAAAAAAAAGGGATCTCAAATTGGAGTAGAACTTACATTTACATCTTACGGAGAAGATAAATGAGATGTACAAGACTATGTATATGTATATGTATATGTATTTGTGTGTGTATACGTTTTTGGTGAGAATCGAACCTAAAACCTTTCAATTACAAGTGATGAATAATACTATTAGATTATAATACTAAATAACATTTTCTTTTAATGAACAATATTATCTATGCTAAGAGAAAGAGGTGGACTAAACCTCACAATAAGCTAATAATAATGTAGTTCAAATTCGCCTTTAGGAAGAATCGAACTTAAGACTTCATTTATAAAGAAAGAAAAATATTACTAGATCGTAATACTAAGTGGTATATCAATTGACAATTAACCACACAACTTTTATTATTAGCTGCCTAACTTAACAAAATCAACCGTCACATAACCCAATCCGGAAACCCAAATCCCAACAAAATCAAATTATTAGGTCCTTTAATTAAATTAAAACTCCTAGACAAAAAGGAAAAAGTCATCTGTGCCCTTGCCATTATTTTCTCAACTGCACAATTAACCGCTTAACCACGTCACTTAACCGTTTTAAAGCACAATTCCGAAATTCTTTGTTTTTTGTTCGAAGGCATTAAATCCAAAAATCAGTTGCCTAATCACGCGGCGGTCCTGTGAATAATGATGGAGGGCAAAATCGTCATTTAATATGAGAAATCAGACGTCAATTTCCTGTATCGACTTTCCTCTCGCTTCCAACCCAAAACCCCTTCCTTCCCTTTTGCCCGGTCTTTGATTTGTTTCCATTTCTGTATAAACAACACGCAAACACACCTACTCTCACTCTATTTAGTTTTGCACAATTAATTTTTTTATAAACATAAATAGGTGGAATTCACAAATTAAATTTTGAACTATAAGTTTTCATTTTTTATTTTTCTTATAAACATTATACTTGTGTAGATTTTATGCATCGAAATTACACTAATAAGCTTTGTTAAAAAAATAGACATGAACGTTAAAAACGAATTTGAATTATATTACTGGTAACTCATTATGAGGATTAACTACTCCCCCACTAACTATAAACAAAATTAACCTAAACTAGCTATAAACAAAATTCTCTTTGATAATCAAAAGAGGGTTAAAAAGACCAAGTTAACCTTCTCAAAAAAACTAAAGAAGAATAACTAAAATAAAAGTTATTGACAATATAGTAAACTAAACACAAAATACTTTTATTAATTTTTTTTTTAAGGCCTCACTCAGGCAACCATATCAGTTGCCCCCATTTCTCTTCCACGTTTTCATCCAGATAAAATAAACATTTAGAGAGAAAACAATTATTCAGAAACATTCGCCAAAGATATTATAAACAACCTCTTTAGTAACAAAAAATCATTTCAAGGTCGTTACCAAAAAGTTTTAGCGACCATTTTATATCTTCTTTCTTTATAAATTTAATTTTGAAAATTTAATAATCACATGCATAACATGTGTACAATTACTAGTAAATAGATATATAAAATTAAAAAATGAATGAAGTTACTGATGATATTTAATTTTTTTTTAATTCATAATTTAGATCCAATAATGATCTGTGATTCCGATCCGATGCTTAACGATATGGATTGACCATTTAGATTTGATGATTAGGATATGAAAACCATATCACAAATAGATTCGAATATGGATCAAGTTTGTCTTGAAATATCCCACATCAGGCATAGACAGAGAAAATGAAGAGTTTAAATATCCTAACTCCACTCTAACTAATATTGAGGCATTTTGTAATAAAACCGCGCATCTGCCGGACAGTGTAGATGAAAATTAACAAGTTGGGTACAATATCTGTGTTGTTGGAAGTGGGCCTTTGGTCACATGGTATTAGAGCCAGGGAGCAGGTTGTACACCCACATGATGTGTGGATCTCCTTGGCCCATCGCGATGATGGTGGGTCTCTTGGTCCCAGTGTTGGGTAAGTCCCCTTAGCTCCACATGATCGCCAATATGTGGATCTCCTGCGTGTGATCTACTAATTGGGGGCATGGCCAAATATCCCACATCGGGTAGAGAAAAGGAAAAGTATGAATATCCAAAACCTAGTCCAAAATTATTGAGGCCTTTTGTGTCCAAACTCTACATTTGTTGGGGGCATGTCCAAATATCCCATACCAGGCATAGACAAAGAGTTTAAATATTCTAACCCTAGTCCAAAAAATAAGGAAAACTAAGAAAAGTTCAATTTTTTTTTAGTTTTAATGAAAAATGATAAATAAAGGTGTAAGTGAATAGTGTTGTAGACATAATTTACTGAACAATTATAGAGGCCATATAGAGAGAAAGTGCGGCACATAGAGAGTAAAGAGAGATGCATAATTGTGGGTGTGTTCTATTCCACCCCATTGTGCCTTTATTTATAGTAGTAGGGAAGGTTAATTTCTTACCCTTTTAGGATTACAACTCTTAATAGGTAATCAACTCCTAATAGGAATATTCGAGATATCCCTAGATCTACTAGGATTTACACAATCACATTCCTAATCTAATATGACTGCAACACTCCTCCTTGAGTGTGTACATACTCAAGTAAATGGCACATTAGGTCTTCGGTGATGAAACAAGTACAATTGATGAAGTCGTCGGCACAATGAGCGAATGCAAGTCTCATATCAACGGAAGAATGCATAAAAAGTAAAACTCACAAAACCTTACTCTTGTAAAACCCAAAGTGGGAGAAAAACCCATAGACAAAGGAGAAAAGGGCGAAGTTGCATTAAATCACAACTATACGTCTTTTGGACGCAAGTAGAAGATCTCACAAGGGTATGATCAACCCATGATAGGTGCCTCGTTAAAACCTAGTTCCAGTGGGAAAAATGCTCCTAATCGTAGGGAAAAAGAGTACATTAAGATCAAGTGAGTATACTTCTGGATACTCCTCCTGAGTTTGACATAACTTCCAAATGAGAACTACAAGCATTGCATATGATAGTTAGGTATACCAATTCCTATGACAAGCTTCTGGAAGGTTGACTTCAGCAGTGACATTGTGTAGAGGTCGATAAGGTTGTTTAGGATCGGCTTGCATGACTTCAATATCCTGATGCTTTGCTGATGTAGATGTAGACGCAATATGTCTTGGCGTTGACTTCGTTGATGTATCATGTCTTGTTCGGGTGGATACATGCGGCATAGTCTTCATGAATCATTGTTGGGACTCAACGATGGATGAAAACATAGCAAGTACTTCGAATATGCTCAACAAGAACTTCTAACCATGTCTCACTTGTGGCGTAGTGATGTGAGGTGAGTCTTGGAATGATTCGAAGATTTCACAACTAAGTTCATATCATGGACCACCAAGATATTGCAATATCCCTAACGGTAAAGACATAACCATTTGGGGATCTTGCCTTGTGCGGGTTTGATAAGTAACATGCGTCAACATAACAAACAAGGCAAGCTTCATTTCAAGGATCAGGGGGTCGGATCCGCTCGAGATGCGTCGGGATTTGATTTCATAGTACCTTCAGGGTACGTCTTAAATACAAATTTGGTGGTTGCGTGTAGGCGGGTGCTGCATCTTTTCCAAGATCAACAGCAAATGAGATGTCCTGGCTTAATACAATGAGCTAAGTACAACGAAGTGCAAAGTTGAACTTTAGATACGGAATTTCGGATTCCATAACCTCTTCAAGGGTCTCATTTGCATATAACGTATGGACGATCAAATGTATACTCAAAAGTAACACATTTGGGGTGTAATTTGACTAGTAGACCCAAAATACCTTTAGAACAATGCTTCAACTTCAAGTCAAGGCATAAACGAATTTTCCCAAGATCTTTCATCTCAAATTCCATCTTCAGATCAATCACAGGATGTTTGAGAGAAACCTTGCGTCGTAAGACGTGCATCATATTGCACTATTTCATTCATCTCATAACGCTTCATTTCCCACTTGTAACACAATAGGGTTACCTTGGGCAATGTAGGAACGACAGGTCCAATACACACTTTGGTAAGGAATTTGACCTGGATTGTAATTTCGGTTGTCCAATCAGTTTTACGTTGTCACTTAATTAACGGAACACGGTTCGATATCATCACTTTTCATTTATGTTGGTAGCTACCAT
The DNA here is from genome assembly GCA_015708375.1 of Cydonia oblonga. Taxonomy (NCBI): domain Eukaryota; kingdom Viridiplantae; phylum Streptophyta; class Magnoliopsida; order Rosales; family Rosaceae; genus Cydonia; species Cydonia oblonga. Next base: position 6,955 of record JADOBS010303659.1, on the reverse strand, counting down.
ATAAGTGAAAATATCATCGATGGTAATCTCATTTTAATTCCATTTACCTCATCCAAACTAGTATATTGGACTAAGAACTTTAAGTCTCGGCAATAATTCGGATTAATCTCATAAGATAGAAATGATTTGATATAGCGATCAAGTATAGATTCATTTTGTGCCGTGTCTTCCTCTTCTAGGGAAGTGAATCCCACGAACCGAATGATCTTTCGTGCTTCAGGCCAAGATAGATTCATTGGCTATCCACCGGTGTACCGGACCGTCCAATATGGGCGTCTAAACCATCCAACAAGGGTGGCACACCCTCCAGGGATGTTGACTCGACGTTCGTTAAGTACGTCTATCCTTGTAGGCATGTTTGCAGCTGGTATATGATCTCGTCACTTTAGCTAGATCAGATGAATGCGCCTGGAGCAACATTCTGAAATCTAGAATTCATCACACTTGCTTATCATACTCGTGCGGTATGGGGATCGAGATGAGACATAGTGGGCAACGTCGACGCAAATTCACGTCGTTCTTCAGGAACGTTGACGTTCTTATCTCCCCCTAACGGCAGGAAGACTGTCTCATTAAAGTGACAACCTGCAAATGAGTAGTAAAGAGATCACATGCAAGGGCTCGAAGAGAGCTAGTGTGAAGGAGAATCATAATCGACAAAGATTCACATCATTCTTTGAGGACCCAGGTTGGTACGTTGCGGCGACGCAACTTGGTACATGGAATGCGCACCCAAATGCGTAAATACAAAAATTGTTAGGTTCGTACCAAGTAAGCAACTGTAACGTCAAATAGGTTGGGTGGCAATAGGCCTCAAGGTGGACCAACATAGCTGCGTACAAGATTGCATAGCCCTAGGAAGAAACCGAAAACTTGGTACGTTTACCAAAATTCGGGCGATCATTTAAATTGCGCTTTATGATCACTGGGCGAGGCTATTTGGGGTGACCATGTGAATTCGATGTTCAATCATAAACCCAAAATACATGCAATACTTTATAAAAAATCGTTGATATAAACTCTCCAACATTATCCATTCTCCCGGACCTTAAGGGATAAGTAGGGTAGTGAACCCTTAATCGGCCAAAAGGATTAGCAGCAATGTGTGTGGACAAACATGTAACCAGTTTGTCGATTCATCAACAAAAACCATAAGTATTTATATGGTCCGCAGTTTGGTTGGATTAGTCCACATATATTCCCTTGAATCCATTGTGAAAATGGTGATTTCGTATCTTTGCAAGGGATGAAATCAATTTCCCAAGTGAACAAGTTTGGCAAAGTGTGCTTGTAGGCACAAGATCCTTACTTCAAGTAAGAAGATGCGTCGTAGCATCAATGGTCGACCTACGTGTCCCAAAAAAAGATCGTGCCAAAGTAAGTAAAACTGCTCAATCATCAAGCCCCAGGCCGACCATATATGGTGTGTTTCCTGTTGGGAGACAACCCATTGAAGGTGGTGCAAAGATATTTCACTCCATTTTCTTCAGTGGTTTTATTTATGATCATTGTCATCTCGAATATCCTTAAAATCTCAATGACAGGGAGAATTTAAGGTCCCTTAAATGGTGATTCAGTACCATTCATACAATGAAAAGCATGCCAATACTCTTAATCAAGTTGGATAGACATGAAGTCGTTGTTAGAGATGTGATTTAGGTGTAAAGTTAGTGTGCGTAGTACGCATTCATCCAGACAACTAACTTTCCTACAATCTTACCTAATCACCTATTTAATTGAATCAATCACATGTATTATGAAACATGATTCAATTAACTCATATTCAAGGACAATATCAATAATATTCCATAAGTAAAATATACCCCAAACTTGAATCCAAGAACATGGGAAAATGTTCACAAAGTAAATGATCTACTAAGGGGATTCGACCAACAAGGTCATCCATGTCAAAATTCTACTCTTCCAACGATGTTCGGTGGAGCAAAATTAGTCTCACATATTGACTACTAGAATGGTACTTCTTAACAGAAACGGGTGCATAACCAATGATCTATTCCATTGACACGAAAGTAAATTATGCAGGGTTAAGGTTTGGGAATATTATCCCTTATTCTTGAAGTTTTAGGTCTACTCCCTTGGTAAACCGAGCCAAAACCTCTTTGCCCTAGCTTCACCCAATAGTTATTTGTTGCAGTTTTGAGATCTCTGTAACTGAAACGAATGGGCATCCCAATCATATTTTCAAAGAAATTTTCCTCGTCTGAGGTCCCTACAGGAGATTCTGGTGATCTTCCCTTCCTCCTGTAGTATCGGTAGCCAAAGAGCCATGGAATCCTCGTTCGGGAGGTACTTTAGTTTGTAATGCTTTGGGCATAAGTCTTCGAATAAAGATCATGACAGAGGCTTATTCAGCTCTTCCTTGCCATTGTTGGCTTCAATGGTATCTCAGCTTCTTGATAGTCATGTGGAGATTGACGTCTTGTACCCACATATAAAATGGTTTCTATTATAAACGTCCAAATAAGGGAAATCGAACTTCTGATGGTTCAACAATCCACTGAATTAGAGGGAATAAGATTGTGATTGGTGCTATGGAATGAATCATCCATAAGCATCAAAGTTAGAACATTCGAGTTCTAAGACATGGTTTTCATGAAAAACGTAAGGTTTTCATGGGTGTATTGTTTTATGAAAACTCCGGCTTTCAAAGGCACTAAATTTGAAACTACAGGTTCAATTTAGTTTATGAACGTTTAGTTCATAAAAGAAAGGTTCCTGGAAGAACACATAATGCAACATGCTGATTTAAGTGTAGTGGATTTGAGGTTCTCTAGAACTCAAGTGTGAGAGTTTCGTTACTACGAAAGTATGTCAACGGTTTAAAGTATAAAAATAAATTATTGAATCGTTAATGTCCAAAAGTGGGCTTCAAGCCAATAATTTTGAATTAATTATCAGATTAATGGACTGCAGGTCACTTTTAATTAATTCAATAGATTGGGACCAAACGGGGTCAATCGTAGAAGCAAAAATAGTAATAACATTCGGGTTAAAATTATTTAAAATGCCAAAAAAATTGCATTAGGTCGAAAAAGAATGCAACCCAACACACTTTGGTTGGCTGCAATAACATGTTGTAGGCATAATTTACTGAACAATTATAGAGGCCATATAGAGAGAAGGTGCGACACATAGAGAGAGAAGAGAGATATGTAATTGTGGGTGTGTTCTATTCCACCTCATTGTGCTTTTATTTATAGTAGTAGGGAAGGTTAATTCCTTACCCCTTTAGGATTACAACTCTTAATAGGTAATCAACTCCTAATAGGAATATACGAGATATCCCTAGTTCTACTAGGATTTATACAATCACATTCCTAATCTAATAGGATTGCAACAAATAGTACGAAGAAAGGTAAAAATGTGGTTTTTCGTTAAAAATGAACAGTACCGAAGTGTTTCGTTAAAACTCCCCAAAAAATATTGAGGCCTTTTGTGTCCAAACTCCACATTTGTCGGACTATGCAGGTGGTTAAGTAGCTGCTTGTTTTGTACAAGTCACACCTAGGTCAAAGAACCCTGCTTATGACGGTATGAAAAGCATTCACACAGCAGGTCCATTGCCATTTGAATCCAAAGGGTTTGTGGTTAAGTTACCTGAGAAAGATGACCGTGGCGGGTCTTCTTCTTCTCTCTCGAAAAGGTATTTTCCTACGAGAGTTCAGTGCTCTTGTGTCTTGTTTTCATCTCTATATGTTTCGATGGTTATTGCAGTTTTCTGAATATCATTTGTTTTTGGTGTGTTCGAATGACTTACAGATTGGATAGGGACTTTAAGGTGACTCTCAAACCGGGGAACGAACCCAATCGACCTTTACCAACCACTACATTTCTTGCGCAGGAAGCAACACGAGTCGCCTCGAGGCTATACAAGCACTTGATGTTGCTCTTAGAGCCTCACCATCTGAAAAGTAACGCATCTTTTTGTAGAACCGGCGTATGATATGGTTTCTTTCATTCTTCTGTTTCTTGTTTCCTTACTAATTATATGTTAAATGTTGTATTTTGTACCACAGTTACACTTGTTGATGCACCAGAGTCTTAGGCCAACCCAGTTTGGGATTTACCTCAATATAGGTATTGTGGGTGCAAAAATCAAGGGTTAAGTAATTCGCCATTTTCCATGCATCATAAAAAGCAACATGAATCAGCCACTGCTAACAAAGGAACATGTAAGTTAATGGGACCTGGAGCCCAAGCTTTTAAAGGCCTTGAATCATGTCAGAACTGGGGGAGAAAAAAGAGAGAGGTAGGACTTAGGAGATTGTTTTGTATTTTGTAAGCATTCTGAACAAATATTGACTTGAGCGTCGGAGTATTTTTTTGTAGGCCCCCGCTCTCATTGATGACAAGCGAAATGGTGTTGTGGGCTTCTCAACATGCACGGTTACAAGATTTGCTTGTTTAAGGATTAGAGAACCAAATTTTCCGCTCCAACAGGTATAGTGTTAGCCCAATTTTCCTTGTTTTGAAAATCATGCAAAGCCAAGTAACAAGAAGGCCTTGCCTTATTGCTTTTTCCATTCAAATTTTTCAAATGTGTCTGCCACATCTTTCTATGAATCCACCCTGGTAACGGAATTTGTGAAAATACTTTAACGTAAGTGATCTGTCAATCAGTTTCTTTTCGAGCTTATACTGTACGTCCACAGTCAGTTTCTTAAACATTTTGTGTTAGCAAATCTTGGGACATTTTGTTACTCACAGGTGAAAAGGCCTAATAAAATCACCGGTGTGTCCGCATAACCGCTGAACCAACTCAAGTGATTGATGGTTAGTATATGTAAATATGTGTGATCGTTGAATCAATATTATTACTGAACTTTGCATTTTAGGTTTACTCTGGAAGACGGAAGTAGTAAGAGAGAGTAGTTCAATATTATCGTGAAAGGTACAATATTGTGAAGGGGCAATGCCTGCCATTCAATCTGGAAGTGTTTCCAAACCTGTTTATTTGCCCATGGAGGTACCTTTCTCGACTCTTTAAGCGGCTTTTTCCAGTTTTATCTTTCGGGTTCGGTACTGGTCTTTATGAAATAATTTACCTATTTACCTTTCTGGCAGCTTTGTACAATTGTTTATGACCAGAGATACTCCAAGAAGCTTAACGAAAGACAAGTAACAGCCCTACTACGAGCTACTTGTCAACGTCCCGAAGACAGAGAGAGCAGTAGATAACAGGTTTAATTTAGGTGGTGTTTTAAACTTGTTTCTTATGGTCATGTTTCTGCATCTATGCAGATAGTTGCACACAGTAATTACGATAGAGATGAACTAATCAAGGGGGGATTTGGAATGTGCTCATCATGGACAAATGGAGAGGGTACTTAATAATATTCACAGAAGGAAAACCAGCAACAAACAATCCTTTCTTGTTCTTCTTTCCATTATATAAGGCTTAACTATGTGATTTTTATTTCTTGTAGGGGTGGTAAAACGAATATGTGAAATTGAACTAGCAATTGTGTCTCAATGGTGCATGCCTAGGCAAGCAAGACTCTTTATGAAAGGTAATTGTGTCTCAATGCTTGTGAAACTGTTCATTGAGTTTGTTTAGCCCAATATTCCTTCGATGGTTGCTCGGGGCGGGGTTGACTCAACGTCGAGAGACTCACCCACCGAGGACTTTATTGCACTCTTATGTCTCCATCTCTCGAGTCAAGCTCAATCTAGGTTAAATAATGAGTTTCTTCCATCAATAAAAGCAATTTTGTCATTCTAGTTATAAAATCCACTTGGCATGTTTTGATTTACTGTACGGTTTCACGTCTTCAGCTTAGACACTCAAAATATAAAGTGGTGAGGTCAAATTAAAACAATAAGGTATGTTTTGCGTGTTTAGTCAAACTGCCACATGACCGAATAATATTTTCGGTTTCTCCACGTATCCAAAATATACTCTAATTTCATCTCCAATTCCATTTCATTCCATTTAGACGGTTATTTATGGTTGTCATGTTTAATAGTTTGGATTGTCATACCAATCCGTAGCAAACCAAGTGTCTCTTCTCCCAAAGCAACCTTTGCCCAAACCAAATTCCCTTTATACCCCTACAATTATTTGTAACTACCACTTAACCGCTTAATAACTCTTCCTCTACAACAGTCCTCGAGCATGTTCCCATATTAATTCCCCTAATTTCACGGCGGTCTGGAAAAGAACGAAAGGGCGCAAAATAGTCAATTAACAGACGCTCTCATTTCACTCTCTTTCCTTTTCTTTTTGCTTTTCAGACTTTTAAGTGTGATGAGGTAGTATATCACGTATCATTATACAAATAATGAGATATGTGTGCTAAAAAGTTAATAACTTAAAAAATAATATTTCTCACCACTCTTATTAAAATACATGATATACCATTTGTATTCCCGTCACAACAAAAAATGCATTAGCAAGTCTAAGCAAATTGCTGTTCCCTTTATCCACCTATTCTCACTCTGCGCTCTCCTCACACCTAAACACTCCTCCTCTCCCTCTCTCTGAAAACCTCACTTTCACTCTAAAACCCCAGAGCGCACAGACGCGATGGGCCGATGGCTCAAACACCGGGTTCTCGCGGACCGGCGCCTGCTCAGTCGTCTTCCAGCTCGGCGCCTCTGCCCACTGAGGCTCTTCTCATCTGTGATATGGAGCAGAACTGACGCTGACCGCTCCGCCACCATCGTCGTCGAAGGCCGTCAGGCATCCGGCTAGGCCTAGGTACGGGAAGGTTGGCAAGAAGGTCCAAGTCAGGGCCAACCAAGGTGTAAAATATTCATAATATCCCGATTTTTCTATCGAAATTTCCGTGTTTTTGGACTACCGATATTTTTTTTGGACTACCGATATTTCCGATATCATCGATATTTTAGACCTTGCTAAGTCACTCATGTATCTTACCATGCAATGTATAAAGTGTAAAATATTGTACTAATTCATTATATATAAATGATT
>JADOBS010303658.1:0-21586 GCA_015708375.1 Cydonia oblonga | reverse complement strand
GGATCAGTTCGGTATTGGGTACCGAAATTTTCGGGAATTTCGGTTTGGGAATTTTTCGGTTCGGTTTGGTATTTTTGGGATTTTTTTCCAGCCCTAACTATATAGCTATATAAACAATAACAAAAAAAATCATCAAAGGTGTTAGCAAATCACTTGAACTATTGATTTTCTTAGCGAGCTTGCAAGCCCTTTCTGAGTCTATATGATTTGGTTCTTTTTTTATTTTTTTTATTTTCGGGAAGAAGTGCTCATCATGTTTTCTGCATCTCTCACTTTCTCATCTCTCAAATCAATATGGATTGGACTTGATTGGGATAAATTATGATTAGGAAACCCAGAGACTTTGTATCTCACACTTTGTCATCTCTCAAATCATTTCTTTCTCTTCCATCTCTCCTAGTGTCTCTGTCTCTTGGCTCTCTTGCTCACTCTCTGTCGACTGAAAATTCAAGGTGATTTTCCAACCCTAAATTAATATATTCCATATCTTGATTTAATCTTAATTTATCTGGAATTGATCTACATATGTGTAGTATAGATAATTTTTTTTAACTAATGTTATAGAATCCATGTACTATTGACAAATACTAAGATGGAAAAAGGTTACCAAAAAATTGTGAGATAGAAATTCCATTATGAGTTCTCTGACCGATTTGAGGTGAGTAATACAAACTTTTATGTCAAATTGATTTGTTTTGGTCTTTCAGGATGCTTAATTTGATCTGGAAACAAGGTTGAGCATCCAAAAGTTTTAGTTTTGTACCCATTATTCAATACTAGCTAAATAATCATAATGTTTCCTCTGACTTTGTTTATGAATTTTGATATATAATCATATTTTAGAGTTTTCTACTGGTGAAACATTAGGACCTGATTGTCTTACATAAAAAAAATCGCAGCAGTAGATCCTATTTAAAATGAATCAAATTGAAGAGACTAAGGATTTGTCACCTTCTACAAACTGCAATACTACTACTCTTGATGAGGTCTATTTCATCTCCTCTCTGCTCTCTCAATCTTCATAATTTGCTTTTATATGCGTTCTTTGTTTGGTTCTTATTTAAAATGCATCTAATTGAATATTTATAACAAGAAGAATTGATTTTTCTAATTGCCTGATTTTGCAGGTGTTCCATCATTGGAACATTAGGCCTATGTCATTGCTTTACTCAAGGCAGGTACATACAATATCTTAGCTTTTAGGTTTTTTCTTCTTTGGCTACTTAGAGATTATGTGTCATGAGCCTGGCTTTTAATAGTATAGGAAAAATTTGCATCTTTTTGTAAGCTACGAATTCAACTTTTGGGTTCCTTGAACTCATAATTTATATATGTAACATTTCAAGACTTATGTTGGTATGAAATTGTAATTCCTCACCTATCATTACATTTTTTGACAGGGATTTCAGTTCATAAAACAATAAACTGCATAAATTTGCAAAAGTCTACTTTTATAGATGGTAAAATCTTGGATTGCCAATTGAGGATATAGTTGCAATTTGAATTCAATCTATTTTTCGTGCACAAGTGGTATGTATGTGTGCACTAAAATTTCCAAAATATAAAATTTCAGTTTCATTCTCTCCCTTAAGAACGTTATTACTGAAGAAATTAAAGAATATTTTCAGTTCAGAGTATGAGTGATATATGTGTTTCTTTCATTGCTAAAAATTATGAGACATACTTTTGCAAAACTTAATTGATGACCGTATGGAAGCTATGAAAGAACTCTTTGTACAATTCTTTAAATCTGGTTCAGTTTTATCTTAGGTATGCATACAATCATTATTTGTGAGATAATTAGTTACATGACTGGCTTTTAGCTGTTTGTTTATTCATAATTACATATGGTTCTTAAGGAATTATATATGATTTATGAGGTTTGAGATCAATATCAATATCCATGACTACCACAATCGTCAATTGTACCATATGGGCATAAATTTTGGCAAAATTATGATTCATTCAACCACTACTTTTTGTCTTTGTTAGATTTTTTTTTTTGTTTCACTGTGTTTTGCAACTCATGGAATACTCTTCCCAAACTTAGACTCTTAATCAGTAAGCAAGTGGATGACATAAGTTTCTAAATTATAGGTTAGCTATCCATTTTTGAAAATCTTGTCCAGAGTAGTTCATAGATTTACATTATTTGAAAGTTCTTAATATTGTGATTGTGTTATGCTTGCTGTGTATTTGCTTAGCTTAATTATAACTTAGGGGTCGTTGAAAAGGTAGAAATTTTATTTATGCATGTTTTTTCCTTTTTTCCCAGCATTCAATTTGTTGTCTAGGGTTTTAGTTTTATTCATCTTAGCATCATTCACTCTATTTAATCTGGTTTCATTTTTTAAATAGACGAACATTTTTGCCATTGTGTTATTTGTGTAAAGATATCTGTTTGTGCAGAGATGAGATATCTCATTACAAATAACTCAATCCAACATAACATTTACTACTCTTAAAAGCATTATGTGAACTCCCATCGATATTTTTTTTATGTACAAGTGAGGTTTGAAAGTTTTGAATCACCAATTAGAGAAGAAAGATTTACCGCTGATTACTATAAATAGTACATTTATGTCATGTTTATATGCTTCTAAAACTTGCAAATATCTCCACCTTCCCTTGCTGAAAGTGATGTTGGTGTTGTATTAGGAGGCAGGGAAAAAAGATTATGCATACAAATCTGAAGATTGATTTTGGTTGTTCTTTCATTTTGAATTTTTTTAATAATGATGTAGTTAAAGAAATTATATACTCTATCAAATATGTTTTCTATATAGTTGTGGTAGTTGCATGGAAATGAAATATTTATGCAACTGATTGGTATTTTAAATATATAGAAATAGAGAATAATTGTAAATGGAACACCTAAGATATTTAACATTGTTTTCTTTTCCATGTAATTTTTCTCATGTTTAACATCTGCTTTTCTTTATGCATTTGATTCAAGTGCTTTTTTTATTAGTGTTAATTTTGGGTTGCATATGTAAAAATTTAGTTTTGTTGTTGATGTTGTACATTTAACAATTAATTATTCGTTTGGAATTTGGTAGTTACTTTAATTTCATGATCACTCATTCTCACCACTTAATCTAAATTTTTTTGCATGTATAAGATTTGTGTTCATCGAGGTGATTTCAGACGGATTTAAAGCAGAGCTGCAGAAAATTGATTCAAATTGGTGGATTTGAGTAAGAAACCTTGATATTTCCTTTCAGTTTTAAAAGATGAAGTGGTCATGCATGTCCTTTTCTTTGTGAGATATGAGAGATCAATAAAAATTTTGTTTATAACTCTAAACTGGTTTGTAGATTTAATTTGGTTTTGCGTGTTTGTGTTTTTTGAAATTATAGTTTGTTTTTGGGATTGGAATTTCAGATTTTACAATTTAAGTTGATTTCGTATTGGTATGTTGTCGGAAATTTCGATATTTCTGTGTTGGAATTAAAAGAACTATGCATGCTAAAGTTTTACATGGGTGTCAGAAAATTTTATGTAATTTTTTTGCGGGAATTAACTTGATTTAAGTATGGGTGTTTTTGAATTTGAAATTTTAAAGGGAAAATAATTATTACAAGAAGACACAACCAGTATAATATAGCTGTATGAATATATATAGTATATACATTGAGTTATCTACAAAAATATGAAAATAATTATATCATTATCGTCAACCCTGTAAAATCACAATCAATTCGAATAATCAACGAATAACTAACCATAGAATTCTCCTTTTGTGTTTGTTTGATTTTCTTTGTTTCACTGTGTTTTGCAGCTCATGAAATTATCTTCCAAAGTTAGATTCTTAATCATTGTACAATGATAATCTAAATCAATTATGTTTTTTCCATGAGAATATTTGCATGTTATAACAGAACAATTGTCTAAAGTTCATTAAACCTGTCATTAGTGAAATTCAAACTTAGCAATAAGATAACTTTTTCATAAATATACATAACAAATAGTAATAAACTAGAAAAAAAAGGTAAATTACATAGTAGCCCCTCATGTTTGAGGTTTATTACAATCCCATACAACATCTTTAAAACATTTCACTTTCATACCTCACGTACTATTTTTTTTCAAAATAATACATCCGTTACATTTTCCATCCATTGATCCGTTAAGTACAGACATAGCTGCCACATTTGTGCCACGTGGCTGCCAAATGTGTGCCACGTGGCAAAACAAATTATTATTATTTTTTTTATTAACGTTTTACGTTCAATTACAATTTTTACTAAGCTTTCTCTTCAGGAGAATTAGATATTACTAATATATATATACAAACTATCTTCTTTTCACATGATCTAAATACATGACAAATTACCTACTTGCATATTGAATATCCAAAAGTATAAAAGTAGACATTTTCTCTAGAGATATACCCTATTCACATATTTTAATCTAATATGTTCTTTCACATATTTACAAAATATGGACATGATTTATCTTTAGTGGAATGATGTATGTTTATACTTTCAAATGTTAGTCTGAAACCTTTCGCTAGACAAACAAATAATTAGCCATGTATTCACAATAAGTTAGAAGAAGAAAGTATCTATATAAATTGGTAATAGTTAATTCCTCTGAAAAGAAAAGACAGAAATGATGATTCTTACTCCATATAATTAAAGCTAAGTTTACCAATTTACATAAATTTGATCTCCGATTTCATGCACTGCTCTTGCAATCGTAAATGTGGACGTTTCAAGGAGTTTTAAAGTCATAGGGAGCTTTAGATCATCTTCATGAAGCTCAGGAAAGAAAAACGAAGTGTTTTGGATGTCGGGAAGTTGAGTTTGGCGAGTTTCAAGTTTGGCCGGATTATCGAGGCTTTTCCGGCGGGATTCCGTGGATTTGAAGGCTTGAAACTGGTAAGATTTTGTTCTACTCCGTTGTAAGCTTCAATTTGAGACAAATTTCATAGAATTTGGTGCAAAAATGAAGAAGATATGAAGGTTTTAAAATTTTCCAGTTTTCTGGCGATGGCGACGGTGACCGGCGATCTAAGGTAGAAGACAAAGAATATTCCGTCAAAGTTTATGGAATATTCTAACGGCATCAGGTAACTTTAACGGCATATGCTACTTTTTAATGGAATATTTCCTAACGGCATTAATGATTCCGTCCACTGTGCCAGGCACGTGCTTGCGCGTGGCCGCGTGTCTGGCCGTGCCTTGGCCAGCGCGTGACGACGCGTGGGTGGTCGGAAAATTTTTCTAAAAATATGAAGATGTTCGTGAGGTTGAGTAGGTCACTTTCATATATTCAAACACCCCATTTGAGCAATGTATGAGAAGTTATTAGCTAGTTTTGTTTATGTGGTTTAAATAACGTTTATTTAGTTATTTCACATATAGGTGAGACCTATCGAGAGGACGAGCGCAACCAATCGAGGCTCGGGGGCTACCACCCTTCAACATACTAGTGAGTGGGCTTTTGGTTTTCAGTATATATCTATATACTTCATATTTTCCCAGAAAATAGATTTAAATGAAAGTATGTTTTGAAATGCCATGCCTATTGAATTTATACTTAAATTATGAATTGGTATATATGCATGAATATGATTTGGCGTTGTGGACGCTCAGGTAAGTATTAGGTGAGTTATAGATGGTTTATGTGAATTTATGATTATGTGAGATGTGTTGAGAGTTTGTTGAGAGCTCATAAACCTGCACCCCGATGTTAGTGCTCCCTCCATGGTTAAGGCACAGTCCTTCATGTGATGTTCACCTCCCGCACCATATGCTCACCTTAGATCCAAGTTAGGTGCACATGCTTGTCGTGCAGACCACTATAGGTGGTTTCGACTCGTAGGTGACCCGTAATTATTCGCAAAGTCTTCACGTGATTGTAGCACTAGAGCATATTTATTTTACACCTAGCCCTGTCGTACAGTCCACTATAGGTGGTCCCGACTCGTGTGCAGGATATGGATTTGATTTGATTGAGATTGGTTATGAGCTATAAACTTAGCCATACAGGCCACTAGAGGTGGATCCGTCTGATATGTTATTTCTTATAAGTTATTTCACCTGAGTTACTTATGCTGTTATTATGAGATATTTGGCATGGCATACTTTACATATCGTTATTCTGATTATGATTTTGAGATATGTATATTATATTTTTTTGGAATTATACAAGTTTTATGACGAAGGATTAGAACTTTTGAGAAATGAAATGATTTTGAAAAGTTTTGTTTTTGCCCACTCACACTTTCTGTTTTGTGCCACTCTAGGTTATAAGTGAGAGTGCTCTTTGGTGGCTTACAAGGACTTAGCGGAGGTTCTGGCAGATTATCACCAATGTAGGATCATCTTTGGGTGATGTAATTTAGTAATCATCTTGCTAGATTGCACGTAAACTATTTATGCTCTGGTTGTGTATTTCACACTTATACTCGCACTAGCACCTTACATTAGCTAGTACTGCTAGTATCTTGGTTTTTATTTATTCATATTTCTCTATGTCATTATTGCTTCCACACTGTGCACATGATTACGTCACACTCACGTGACGGTCAACATGCCTCGATCTAGGTCGGGGTGTGTCATTTTGGTATCAGAGCCTAGGTTTGCAGTACTGCATATCTTGTGAATTTTCTAATTATTTTGATGTCGTCTGTGAGAACTATGCCGCCTCGTAGAGATCTATGTCCTTCTTTTGAGCCTAGTTTCTCTGATATAGCTCAATTAGGGGAAGTTATTGTTAATGCTATTCAGTCTTCTTTTCGCCCTCCTCAAATGACACCTCTTGAGACTGTTTATAATTTGAAGCTGAATCATTTTATTGGAAATGAAGGACATGAAGAAGCAGAGCAGTGGCTCAATCATTTGGAAAATACTTTTCGAGTAATGCAGAGTCAGGGGAGTCTTCCTCCTGAGAGGTGGGTCGAGACGACTACCTGGTTTTTAAGTAAAGAACCTACGCCCTGGTGGAGATAAAAGGCTTACCATTTGACCCCTGAAGAAGTTGCTGACTGGGAGGTATTTAAACATTTGTTTCAGAAATGATTTATTCCTCTTGAATATATTGATCGCAAAGAGCAGGAGTTCACTCAATTGAAATAGAGGAAGATGACGGCAAATGAGTATTATAGGAGATTCACTAACCTATCTCGTTATCAACCAGTGATTGCTGCCAATCCAGTGGAGATGCTTCGTCACTTTAGACTGGGTACTAAAAAGAAATGGCATTCTATGACAACTACTCCTCCTTGTGCCTCTTATCAGGAGCTCTATGACATTTTATTGAGGATAGAGGATTCGGAGAATATGCCAAGTGAGAGTGAAGAAGAAGAAGAAAAGAATGGGAATCGGAGGAAAAATGATAAAGGTAAAGGTCAGTCTTCTCAAGGACCTCGCAAGACTCAGAGCTTTAAGAGAAGTGGAGCTAGTTCTAGGTCTTCCAGCGGGGGTTTTAGTGCCACTGGTCAGAGAAGAGGTGGTAGATTTACAGGGGGTCCTAGATTCTAGAGACAGGGTTCTGGTAGAGGAAGTGCTCATTTGTGCCGCAAATGTAATAACAAGCATTTTGGAGAGTGTAGGCGGGGCAGTAGTGGATGTTTTACATATGGGCATATGGGACATATAGCTATAAATTGTCCCCAGAATCAGCAGAGGCCCCAGTAGCCTTCTATACCACCACCAGTGCCGATCCAGCAGGCTCCTGGATTTAGTAGTTATGGTCAGATAGGTTGTGGTAGTGCTTACCATTATCAGGACGATGCCGCTCCTTATGTTTCAGGACAGTATCAGTATTCGTAGGATCATTTTTACCAGAGTGGGTATTCTTAGTATCCTTAAGGTTATACACCGTATCCTCCCATTCCAACTGGTGGATCTCAGTGGTACCCTGGGGGACAGCCCCAGCAAGTAGAGATTGCTTCCAGTAATGCCGGATCTTCAAGGCAGTCTGGTCAGCCTAGTCAGGGGCGAGGTAATCAAGCTAGTCGAGGTCGTGGTGGATGACAACAAGCCCAGGGATGTATTAATTACATCACACTGCAGGATGCTCAGAATCATCCTGACTTGATCATGAGTATGTTAAATATTCTTGGTCACTTTGCTAGAGTTTTAATTGATTGTGATGCTACGCATTATGCTATTTTTCATACATTTGCTCAAGTGACGCAGCCTCATCCTACACCTCTAGGGTATGATTTAGAGTTTGCTATGCTTAGAGGGTAGAGATGTTATGTTGATTGTGTACATCCAGGATGTCCAGTGATGGTGGAAGATGTAGTTATGCCCGCTAATCTTATTCCGTTAGATATTGTGGATTTTGGTGTGATTTTAGCCACAGATTGGTTGCATTATAATCGTGCCAATATAGATTGCTACAGGAAATCAGTTACTGTCCATCATCCTGGATTGCCTGAGGTTACTTTTGTGGGTGACCGTAGTGGAGTGAGGCATGGTGTTATTTCTGCTGTGAAAGCAAAGAGGTTGTTATCGAAAGGTTGCCAGGGATATTTGGCTCATGTGGTGTTAAATGATGTCGCTCCTAGTATTGTGGAGGAAGATGGAGTAGTCATGCATTTTCCTGACATATTCCCTGATGATTTACCTAGATTGCCGCCAGACGGAGACGTGGAGTTCACTATTGATTTGCTTCCAGGTACAGATCCTATATCTTTGACTCCATATAGAATGGCTCCTGCTGAGTTGAGGGAGTTGAAAATTCAGTTGCCCGAATTAGTTGATAAAGGTTTTATTCAACCTAGTACTTCACCTTGGGGAGCTCCAGTTTTATTTGTAAGGAAGAAAGACGAGACCTTGAGGTTATACATTAATTGTAGGCAATTAAATCGGGTAACGATTAAAAACCATTATCCATTGCAGCATATAGATGACTTGTTTGATCAGCTTCAAGGTGTCTCTGTGTTTTCTAAAATTGATTTGAGGTCTGGATATTATCAGTTGAAGATTAGAAGTGAGGATGTTCCTAAAACAGCTTTCAGGACTCGATATGGGCATTATGAGTTTCTGGTGATGCCATTCGAGTTAACTAATGCGCCTGCTGCTTTTATGGATTTGATGAATCGAGTATTCCAGCCATATATAGACAAGTTTATCATTGTTTTCATTGATGACATTTTGGTATACTCTCAGTCTAAATCAGAGCACATTCGACATCTTACCTTGGTGCTAAAGAGATTAAGGGAGCATAGATTATATGCTAAGTTTAGAAAATGCCAATTTTGGTTGAATCAAGTGGCATTTTTGGGACATGTGATATCTGCTCAAGGTATTCAAGTAGATCCTCAAAAAGTTGCAGCTGTGGAAAATTAGGAGCAACCACGAATCGTCACTAAGGTGCGGAGTTTTCTTGGCTTAGCAGGATATATCAGACTATTTGTTAAGGATTTTTTAGTCAAAGCATTAAATTTGAGTGGGATGATAATTGTGAGCAAAGTTTTCAGCAGTTGAAGTATTATCTCACTCATGCACCTGTTTTATCACTCCCAGATGATATTGGTAATTTTGAGGTTTACAGTGATACTTCTTTGAATGGTTTGGGATGTGTGTTGATGCAATATGGTAAGGTGATTGTTTATGCTTCACGGCAATTGAAGCCACATGAGATGAATTACCCTACTTATGATCTGGAGTTAACGGCTATCATCTTTACTTTGAAGATTTGGAGACATTATCTCTATGGTGAGAAATGTAAGATCTTTACTAATCTTAAGAGTCTTCAATATCTTTTTACTCAGAGGGATCTTAATCTTCGTCAACGAAGGTGGATTGAGTTGCTTAGTGATTATGATTGCACGATTGAGTATCACCCTGGTCGTGCAAATGTGGTGGCTGATGCACTTAGTAGAAAGACTCTAATGAGAATTAATGCTATTTATGCTTGTCATGTTCCTCTTCTTGCTGATTTGAGGTCCATTGGAGTGAAGTTAGGGGTGGAAAATCGAGAAGAAGCCTTACTTGCTAATTTTCAAGTTAGGCCAATTTTAGTTGATCGAGTGCTCGAAGCCCAGATGGATGATGAAGAGACCTAGGAAATAATTCAAGCAAGAAGTCGGGGTAAGAAGAAAGACTTTAGAGTTAGAGAATCATATGGCATGCTTATGCAAGAAGGAAGAATGTTTGTGCCAAATAATATGGAATTAAAGAAAGCAATTCTTGATAAAGCACATATTTCAGCTTATGCAATGCATCTAGGAGGTACTAAAATGTATCATACCATTCGACCATTTTATTATTGGCTGGGTATGAAAAGAGAAATTGCTGAGTATGTGCACATGTGTGTCATTTGTCAGCAAGTTAAAGCGGAAAGAAAGAAGCCTTTTGGATTGATGCAGCCACTTCTCGTTCCACAGTGGAAATGGGAAAATATTACTATGAATTTTGTGTACAAGCTTCCTCGTACATTGAATAGTTATGATGGAATTTAGGTGGTTGTTGATCAGCTTACTAAGTCTGCACATTTTATTCCAGTGAGGGAGAAGTATTCTTTAAGCCGATTAACTGAATTGTTCATATTGAAGATTGTGAAGTATCATGGAGTTCTAGTCAGTATTATCTTGGATCGTGATCCTAAATTTACTTCTAAGTTTGGGTAGCATTTCGGGAGGCTCTTGGTTCGAGATTACTTTATAGTACAACATATCATCCTCAAACAGACGATCAATCTGAAAGGACTATTCAGACGTTGGAACATATGTTGAGATCTTCGGTATTACAGTTTGGTGACGCTTGGCATAAGCGGTTGGATTTAATGGAATTTTCCTACAACAACAGCTTTCATTCAAGTATTGGTATGTCACCATTTGAGGCACTTTATGAGAAATCTTATCGTACACCTTTATATTTGTCAGAGGTTGGCGAGACAGTTTTAGTGGGTCCTGAGATTGTGGACGAGACTACTCAAAATGTTCAGGTGATTAAAGCTAACCTGAAAGCGGCCTAGACTCGTAGATGAACATGCCACTGACCGGGTGTATAATCTAAATGATTGGGTATTTATGAAGCTATCACCGTGGAGAGGTGTTGTGCGGTTTGGAAAGAAAGGTAAGGTAAGTCCAAGGTACATCAGACTGTATCGGATCATCGAGAGAGTCGGTGAAGTAGCTTACAGGCTTGAGTTGCCTCCAGAATTGTCCAAAGTGCATGATATATTCCATGTCTCCATGCTTCGACATTATGTTTTAGATCCATCACATGTGATTCCTCCTCAACCTTTAGAAATTAATCCGGATTTGTCTAATGATGAGGAACCAGTGACTATTTTGGATTGGAAAGACAAGGTTTTAAGAAATAAGACCGTCAGTTTAGTGAAAGTTTTGTGGAGAAATCACTCAGTGGAAGAGGCTACTTGGGAGACAGAGGACCGGATGAGAGAGATGTATCCACGCCTGTTTTATAATTATTAGTGGATTGTAATTATTGTGTACATTTCGAGGATGAAATTTATTGAGGTGGGTAGAATGTCACAGCCCATCCCGGATTGTTTTTATCGATGACATGGAATGTCTAATTTACCCTTGGACGTCGAGTTATATTGTGTGGTGGTCGTGTGGTTTAAGTTTAGGTTTGGACCAATCTAATTATTTCCTAAGTTTTGGGACTTAAAGTTATTTGTTTTGGTTGTTTGGTGAAAAACTTGGACCACACACACATACCCTCACACCCAAACCCTTATCTCTGTTGACCTCTCTCTCTCCTCCCCTCTTGGACCTTTTTCCATTTTCCGTACAAGTGGTACGGACAACACCCAAATCATTCCATTTCTTCATGGATCGACGTCGAGGAGGATGTCTTAGTGTTCCTTGTGAGCTCAGGAACACATATGTACCATTTTTAACATGTGAAACCTTAAAAAACCCGAGAAACCATAATCTCCGATTTCATGCACTGTTCATGCAATCGTAAATATGGACGTTTCAAGGAGTTTTAAAGTCATAGGGAGCTTTAGATCGTCTTCACGAAACTCGGGAAAGAAAAACGAAGTGTTTTGGAAGTCGGGAAGTTGAGTTTGGCGAGTTTCAAGTTTGGCTAGATTATCGAGGCTTTACCGCTGAGATTCCGTGGATTTCAAGGCTTGAAATTGGTAAGGTTTTGTTCTACCCATTGTAAGCTTCAATTTGAGACAAATTTCATAGAATTTGGTGCAAAAATGAAGAAGATATGAAGGTTTTAAATTTTTTCAGTTTTCTGGCGACGACGACGGTGACCGGCGATCCAAGGTAGAAGACAAAGAATATTCTGTCAAAGTTGATGGAATATTCTAACGGCATCAGGTAACTTTAACAGCATATGCTACTTTTTAACGGAATATTCCCTAACGGCATGAATGATTCTGTGCACTATGCCAGGCACGTACCTTGGCCTGCGTGTGACGGCGCGTGGGTGGTAGGAAATTTTTTCTAAAATATGGGGATGTTCATGAGGTTGAGTAGGTCACGTTGGTATATTCAAACACCCAATTTGAGCAATGTATGAGAAGCTATTAGCTAGTTTTGTTTATGTGCTTTAAATAACGTTTATTTAGTTATTTCGCATATAGGTGAGACCTATCCAGAGGACGAGCGAAACCAATCGAGGCTCGGGGGCTACGACCCTTCGACATACCAGTGAGTGGACTTTTGGTTTTCAGTATATATCTATATATCTATGTGAATCTATGATTATGTGAGATGTGTTGAGAGCTCATAAACCTCCACCCCAGTGTTAATGCTCCAACCATGGTTAGGGCACAATTCTTCACATGATGTTCACCTCCCACACCATATGCTCACCTTGGATCCAAGTTAGGTGCACATGCTTGTCGTACATACCACTATAGGTGGTTTCGACTCGTAGGTGACCCGTAATTATTCGCAAAGTCTTCACATGATTGTAGCACTAGAGCATATTTATTTTACACCCAGCCCTGTCGTACAGTCCACTATAGGTGGTCCCGACTCGTGTGCAGGATATGGATTTGATTTGATTGAGATTGGTTATGAGCTATAAACTTAGCCATACAGGCCACTAGAGGTGGATCCGTCTGCTTTGTTATTTCTTATAAGTTATTTCACCTGAGTTACTTATGCTATTATTATGAGATATTTGGCATGGCATACTTTACATATCGTTATTCTGATTATGATTTTGAGATATGTATATTATATTTTTTTGGTCAGTCTTCACGTGAGTTACTTATGTTGTTATTATGAGATATTTGGCATGGAATACTTTACATATCGTTATTCTAATTGTGATTTTGAGATATGAACATTATATTTTCTGGGAATTATACAGGTTTTACGGCGAGGGATTAGAACTTTAGAGAAATGAAATGATTTTGAAAAGCTTTGTTTTTGCCCACTCACCCTTTCTGTTTTGCGCCCCTCCAGGTTTTAAGTGAGAGTGCTCTTTGGTGGCTTACGAGGGCTTAGCGGAGGTTCTGACAGATTATCACCAATGTAGGATCATCTTTGGGTGATGTAATTTAGTAATTGTCTTGCTAGACTGCACCTAGACTATTTATGCTCTGATTGTGTATTTCACACTTATACTCGCACTAGCACCTTATCTTAGCTAGTACTGCTAGTATCTTGGTTTTTATTTATTCGTATTCTCTATGTCATTATTGCTTCTGCACTGTGCACATGGTTACGTCACACTCGCGTGACGGCCAGCATGCCTCGATTTAGGTCGGGGTATGTTACAAGACTTTTTTTTTAAATTTTAAATTTTATTTTTTATAATTTTATCTCATATATTGTAGCCTAAATTTATATATCATTCATCATTCACAATTCACACACATAATAAATCAAATGATGCATCAAGATTCATGATGGAAACTAAGGTTACAATCCAAATTAAAGTTACAAACCAAATCAAATAGACGTTTCCAAATTCAAATAGAAGTTAAAGTTTCAAACCAAAACAAAATTGAAAATGGATCTAAACTTCAAAAAATAAAAATATACTGTTTGTTACTTCTTAAAACATAAATTATGAGTTTTGTAAAATCAAATCAACAGCCTATATTTTAGTTTAAGTGTGATCAAATCTTAGAACAGCCTACTAAATTTCGGAGGCCAAACACTTCTTCAAAGGCAAGCTAAGGGTGATAAAGTAATATATAGATATATCATATATTATAAATATATTATATAAATTATTCTTTGGTACGGCATGGTAATGTCGTGCTAATGATATTGAATACCAATACCGTACCATAAAATTTTAGATCGGTACAATACCGTGCCATTACCGCTTGGCACAAAATTGGTATGGTATGATTCACATGGTAATTTGGCAAAAAAAATCCACACCTGCATGGGATAGCACATGGCAATAATCATGTGTTGTGGGTTACATGTTTAGTCATGCACCCGCAACTTTTTGTCCACAAGATGACATGTCTGTTTGAATCCAAAGGCTCATATCCTTTTTTTAATTTTGAAAATGTAAAAACATATATTTTAAACTAAAAAAAAATATGAAATCTTATTTAATGGTTCTCAATCTTACATGGGTTATATTCGAAATATTTGTTTGAAAAGATAGATATTCTCGATATACATTTTCTTAAAAAAAACAATGTGTTCCAAAAATTATATTTAAATAGGTACAAAAAGTAGTTTAATTGCTTTAAACAACACATAGTAGTTGATGTGTGAGTGGTGTATCATAGTATTTTTCAATATGCTAAAAAGTAATAAAATATTGAGAGGAATAAAATGTAGCCTGCACCATTAGAGATGGAAAATTATAGCCTTGCACTATTCTAAAAAATTATATTTTTAGTGTGCTATATTTAGGAAAGGTGGTTAAATATGGCCAAACTATTGGAGACGGCCTTCGCCCACTCCCCTGCCATTAGTCTAGATAATATTGCATGTGTTAAAAAAAAAAATCATTTACACATATATGTCAAATTGTATACAATAAAACATATTTTTGAATTTTGCCACCTACCATTAGTCTTAGATAATATTGTATTTGTTAAGAAAAAATCATTTACGCATATATGTCAAATTGTATAAAATAAAACATATTTTTGAATTTTTTTTCATATAAGTTAAATGCATTTCCTTATTGAGGTTTCTCATATAGAGAAAATTGAATCAACAAGCGTATAGTAAAAAGCATAAAGCAATAAGGCTAGATTAATACTTGAAATAGAATTCTTTTACCTTTTGCTAATTATAGACAGGCCCAGTGAAGGGCAAATGTACAACTTTGATTACTTGAGACCCAATTCGTTTGATAAAAGATGGAGAAAGAGAGATCGATGTAACAAAAAATATATGCCCGGCCGACAGTTAAGTGTGCAGTGTAGCACACAGAAACTCATGAGTCATGCAAGATGGATAGTCTTTTCTTGCGTGTAAAGTCTGAATAGTTCACCTTTATGTCCAACTGAAGCCTCCGACTATGTCCTTATATACACATAAATTATTATATTGTATCTATATGTATAGATGTATCTCTGTATATATATATGTATATGTATATGTGTGAGTGTATATATCGAGATACACGATGTTTATCAATAAGTATAACAAGCTAGGGTTGTAAGTTTTAAGATTAACGAAAATTTATTGTTTTGTCGAATTTGAATAGCAAAAACAAAGATAGTCATGTTGTATAATCAATTCTTGTTTTTATATGTTCATTGATACCATTGGGCCTTTAGTATAAATCTATCATCCATTCATTTTATATTATTTTGAACGGTTTTGTGGAAAAAAAAAAAAAATATTGAATTGAATTAACACCTTCGATTATGACGGTTGAATAAAAATAGCACATGAACTACTGACACTTGTGTTGCACTAACAGACAATAATTTTTCCCTGTGAGGATCATGAATTTCACACGTGTTGGAGGGGAATCTGGCATATTGTATGGGTCCCCAAGATTCAAGAACATAAGGATAAGGAGGCCACATAGTGCCAAGCTTTCAACCAGCATGTTGTCGTCAATTTAGATATTTGAAATACCTTGTTCACCCTTCACCAACAGATATTTGAGTCTCACTCAAAAGGATTGTTTATGGTGTGGTTAACAACCAAAATTGTTAATCTTAATTACGTGCCAATTGACTAGTATAATTAAAATTTAAGAAAATTTGGATTAAAAAACGCTTACCCGCCAATGATATGCAAAAAGTTATGCTTCTTTTATATATTTTTATTTTGGGAATAAGTTTACCAATTTGTGTCTTAGCAATATTGAAGAAATTTCAAATTCAATCCTTTATGGACAAGATTTAAATTTCGCACTACTTTTTCTTCTTAAGGTTGGAAAATATTTCATGCTCAACTCCCACTTTCCAAGGCATCTAAAATTTCATATCAAAATCCAAACTCAAGATTATGTTCGTATATCTGAGCATCAGGTTTGTGTTTTCTAGTGACACATTAGAGGATTATGGCGTCGAAACAAGGATTGTATAGTCCCATTGATAAAGATTTCAAATCTTTCACTAAAAATCATAATAGTTGATGCATGAAAAAGAAAAGGAAGAGATTTGTGTTAGCAGTTAACCTTTCTACTCTACCATAACTCAAGTTGATTAATTAGTGTGTCACCAACACCCCTAAATAACTTGGGCTATAGCTACCTCATCTTTCACTAATCACATAAATTAGTAATTTTTAATTACAAGAACCACTTGATACTACGGTCTAGTGATATTCGTATTCACTTGTAAGTAAGAGATCTTAGGTTTGATTCTCACCAAAAACAAATTTGAACCACATTATTGTTAACCCATTATAAAGCTTAACTCACTTCACCACTCCCTAAGTGTAGATAATATCCATTAAGAAAATTACAAGAAGGGCTCACATGTGCCCTTAAATTCACTATCTTGCCATTTTTGGAGTACAATCTGTAGGGATATGCACCCAAATTGCTTATTCGGTTTAGAGAGGATGAGAAAGTGGACCACTTTTGGGTCTTCTGGTGGCTTTTGACACCCCTCCCTCGTCATAGGTTGCTGTGGAATATATATGCAGGCCCCAACACAAAATATTTATACATATATGGACGACCCAACTGCAACATTTCGTGTATAAATATGCATGTTTTTTAAATTTCACATTAATCAGGGGCCCTCGATCCTATCTTTTCATCATTGCATGTTCTTAATTTTTGAGTTCGGATACTCGTAGGATCCTCTTTGTGAGGATTTTGAAGATCTGTAAATCGTTTTCGTTCATCGTATATCGTGCGGTCAGAAATTATTTTAAATATTTTTATTTAAAAATAAAAATAAACAGTACTTAATAAAAACTGACCGCACAAAGTATGATAAACGAACACAATTCACGGATTTCTATAATTCTCAACAAAAGGATCCAAAAAAGATCCTCACCAAAAGAATCCAGAGAGGATCCTGACATTTAATTTTCCAAAACAAATGTGAGGATAGCCCTTTGATATTTTTTTGGTATCAATGGGAGAAAGAACAGGACTTCTCTGCAAGTTTTCTTGTGTTTGGTTGCTGTGTATGATGGTGAAGGCTTTGTTGGTTTCGTTCACAAAGTCTCTAATTATTTTGTGTGGTGTGGTGTTAACACCAGAGTTCAATTATTAATGATAGACAATTAGCCTAAAATTGACTAGTATTTCATTAACCAAATAATTAACAATGATAAATAGTTTATATAATGCTTTATATATATTCATTTTGTATTGTTCTGTGTTTTTTTCTTCACGACTTTTGTATCGTTATGAACATACAAACTTGCGTAAGAATAACTTTTCTTTATTTGGTTATGCATTTTTCTTTTACTAAATTTGAAATATGATGTAAGTTTCAATTTTAAGAAGCCAAGGTGAATTGTTACATCATGCCCATGGCAATCCGTCAGTTTCAGTTTTAAACTAACTGAAAGAAACAGTTTGGAAATCACTATTTAAAATGACTTCGAGCAAAGTTGTTAATGAGTCAAATAGAATGAACGACTCCCTACTTTCAACGAATACTGAATGAACAAGTATATTCCTACTACCAATTGCATCTAGGGTCGGGGACAATGAGTCTTAAGTTTTCCTCTTTGTTACTCCTATCTTCTAACTACCTTTATCTTTTGGATATAATCACTTTTTGCTTCAGTTTGATCGTGGTCGCTCTCTTGTTAAGAAGAGTTTTTGTAGCGTTTATGACTATGACAAACTCATATATTTGAGTGGGAACTATATTGTTTAGAGTTGAGTTACTGATCTTTACGTTTTTTGTAGTTTGTGACATGACAAATGGCTATCAAGAGGAAACTCGACATTTGGTGTGACTCATGGTAGTGTTTCTTGGCGCTTTGATGCAGTTCTTTTTCCCGTTGAACAACTATGGTAGTGTTCAAATTTTAAAAGCGTAAGTATTATTTTCGTCATTATTAATATATTTCTATGTCGACTAGATACGTGTCTTGAATGACTCTCTAACGGCTTACCGTGCTATGTCGTACATTACGGTGAGAATTCTCTTTGTGAGGATCTCAAGGATCCTTTAATCGTGTTCGTTCATCGTACATCGTGCGATCAGTTTTCATCAGGTACTATTTGTGTTCAATTTTATATAAAAAAAAAAATTTCAAAACGATTTTAAACTGCACAATTTATGATGAACGGATACAATTAAAGGATTTTCAGAATCTAGAAAGGATCATCATTCCATTATGGTCTCGACTGTGTCCAATATCACGCAACATGGCACAAGATTAATTGGTTTACGAAAGAGGTCCAAAGACCCCAAACAGGGAGCGGGGCCTGATTCCAAATCAACCCGTTATAATAAAACATCTGGAATGTGGGCATTCTATAGCTTCGGGGGATCTTTCATTCATTCATCAAAAATGTGAAGAGACATATTTTTCTTCAGAATATAAGGGAGGTTGGGGAACAACTTGCATGAAACAGATTTTTCGTTATGTGGTGAATCGATATATTACATCACGTGGAGAAAAAACTTCTAAAATGAAATTATTGGCTTGAGATGCTATGGCTAGCGATGAGTCCATTCAATGTAAATTTTAGGGGTGAATACGGTTTGGTGCAGTTCGATTTTGGGGGTAAAACCAAAATTTATTGCCATTCGGTTTGGTCTAACGGTGGGAATTGAAGTGAAGCCGAACCATTCGATTTTGGTTTGATTCAATTTCCAATGATTTTACTTTCGGTTCAGGCCTAGCTTATACACCGTTAAAAATTTGGATTTAACTTACATGCCTGTTTTGTTTGGGGTTCCCAATTCTTTTAATTTTACTTTTATAGTTTTTTTTTTCTTTTTCAGTTTGTTTTGGCTCCCAAACAAGAAATAAAACAGTTTACAGTAAGTAAATTCAAGAAAATCTATTTTCGATTTGCTTCAAAATTAAAAGAGAGAACAAATCCCAACAACCAAGAACCACTATGCTAAAATTTAAGTATCCAAATCCAAATCAAGGTATAGACTTGGACTTCACCAAATACCTAATTACACCCCAACACCTAACTTGCTAATTACCTCCGGACCTAATTTTGGGTCCCAAAAGTCCATCCCTAGTCAATTAAATTCTAGTCGGTCAGAAGGGACGGGAGAGCATTTGAGAATCGTGAGCTTATTTTGTTTAATACAGTTTCGGCAGCTTTTGAAGATCCACACTAGGAGTGAGTGAGGACCACCCTCCCTTTAATGTGTGCATGCAATGCATGACTGATGACTTCAAGGAAGGAATTTCAAATAGGGACCCAAATTCACATTTCCTTTTTTTTGTTATTTACTTTTTTTTTTTTTGGAAACTTTTGTGATTTTCACACTTAAATATAAAGTTTGAAAATTAAAATACTCGACGGGATTAAAACTGAAAGTGTGACTGGCATATATATGAAGTACTGTACTAAATTTTTCTTCTTCTTACTTTCCTCTGAACCACATTACATACTAAATCACTAATACACGTAAGAATGTAGAATATTTGCTAAAGTGACTAAACTGTTAAAATATTTCATATTGACCGTATGTTTGAAAAAGTAAGAGTTTAAATACGATTACCCCACTTCAACTAACCTTGAGGCTTTTTGTGATTAAACTGCACACCTGACGGATTGTGCAGGTGGTAGTTAACAATTTGGGGACAATATCGGTATTGTTGGAAGTGAATGTGGAGCAAAAAATAATCAAGAAAATTATGGAGGTGACACGTTGACTTTTGGGTTAAAAAGACAATTACCCATGTGGCACACTAGGATTCTCACGTGCATGCATCGGATAATAACGGTTCAATCAAGGAAGAGTCAAAGGTGATCAAAATAGTATTTATTCAAAACTCTCTCTTCACTCTTAATCAAATCCTCACTCAAAAGGTAACCCCAAATTATCCTATTTAAATTAGGACTGATTACCAAGTTAATTGCAAGATACTATTTCACATAATATCTTGCAATTAAACTCATAATACCACCATAAATGGCCGGTCACTATTCTCCAAATAGGGTCGGCCACTCCCCTATAAATAGTCTCATTTTCTCCACCAAAAAGCTAAATTCATTCTCTCCCCAAAAATTCCTAAACACTTTCTCTCTCAAATTCTAACTTTGGAATCAGAGATTCTTTGCCTACCAATAGTAGCTCCTCTCTAGCTACAACAAAAAGGCCAAGATCTGGCAGTTCCAACCTGGAGATCTAGTCCTAAGAAAAGCCTTCATCACTACTTGCAGAGAAGGCTCCAAAAAGATGGATCCTATATAGGAAGGTCCATACAAGATCAGCAGAGTAGGCGGCGAGGGTAGTTACACCATCGCCACCATGAACGACAAAGAGATCGAAAAGTAGCGGAACGCTTATACTCTGAGGAAGCACCACCTTGCAAGCTTAGGACTATCCAGTTGTTATGCAGTTCCTACCTTATAGCTAAGTTTTCGTTCGTTTCACTCGTTTTTCAATGAGGAATTCAGAAATAATTTACAACTTGGCTCGGCTGCATGCTTATAACAACTGATCATTCATGCACTTCAAAAGAAGATCGCGCCATTTTTAAGGACTTATCGTAGGAATTGTACCCCCTTGGGGACCAACCATGCTTTCCAGTGCGAAAGGGTAAACTAATTCCCCAACACCCACATGGGTTTGCTCTTCGATGCGGAAGGATAAACTACACTCTGAATATCCAGACGTGGATGAGTTGGGCTACCCTGGTATAACTAGTGCACGATGGCTTACGTTGGGATTCCTAGAAGTAGCCCCAATGGTCTTTTTCAAGGCTTAACTAATTGAAGGATTTTTGGTCTCTTGGCCTAATCCGTGGGGAACCGAGCCTGAGAGACGGATGAGGCACATTAAGCAGTACGCCCCATGGACGGCTACCCTGGAACCCTAAAGTTGCTACCGAGTGCACTAAGGTAGCCTACGGTTTCCAGAAGACTGCCTACAACTTGCCCTTCAAGTGGTAAGTTGCGTTAAACTTATACAACCGCACGTTTTTGTGAAATGTTAAACAAGTTAGCTTGTGTTTGTACCATATTTGGGCCTCGTGTATTTGGGCCTTGGGCCTCGTATTTGGGCCTTGGACCTAAAGCCCACCACACTTGTAAAGGAGGAGGAGCCCCTTACTCTATAAAAGAGGACTCCTCCC
>JADOBS010303657.1:0-21580 GCA_015708375.1 Cydonia oblonga | reverse complement strand
CGCAGGTCGAAGTTGTACCCCATTTTGTTTCAGTCTTTTTCTTTCGAGGCTCTTTTCGCACTGTGGTTTTGCTTCAAAAAACTACGACACGGGGTTAAACAAAGAGAACGACGTTTGTTTTGCATTGCACCCAGGGGCAATGTAGAGCGCGCTCTGCATTTATTAACGCACCACCCGCCACACGAGCCGAGCGCGGCACCAATAAAAAACACAACACAATATACATTTCAGAATTTGAATTTAAGATCTCTCTTAACGCTCAAAAGAAAAATATCATTACGTTGAGTTTTAATAAAAAAAAATTGTTAAATTGTCAAATATTAGAATTGGAGAAATGCAAGAGATTCTCTGCCACTTTATAATTTAACGTCAATTCTCGTGCCAATATTATAAAATATATTATTAAAACCATGATGTGACAGAGAATTCTATTTTTGAAAGAATCTCCTTAACATTTCTTTTCAAATTGAATCGATAGTAGATTTTGAGAATGATGAATGATTGTGACTTCTTCAAAACCCATGTTCGTAGAGTAACATATGTATTGATAACTTATGTTTTAGAGACGATTTTTCAGTACCATGTTGAAAATTCATAGGCCAATTCGTGATTTGGGTATGCTACGGTTATGCACTTGCACGAACATTACAAACTTCGGCTAGTTTCATAAACATTATGCCTTTTACATACAAATTTTCACTGTACAATTGTTGAATGTAAAGAACAACAAATAATGATGTATTTGCTGCAGTGGAAACCACCTCTATACTCTCTCTACGCACAACCTCCATTTGCACAACATGATGTTGATTGAAGGGGCTGCTTCTATACCTTCTCCTATTTAATTAACAAATCTGCACCAAATCAAAAACCACATAGATGAGAAGAGAACATAACATAGGAAACGGAAAGGAAAACGTCATGAGAAGCACTTCTGATCACACGTGTTTTTATTACTAGCGTTTTTTTGTTATCTCAAAAGTTCAAAACTCTTTTGGCCGTTATAAAACACTTTCGAAAATTAACCGCTGCAAAATGAAATTTACCTGTAGCTGAATGACCCGTAAGATTGGGATTGGCTAAAAATAACTTCACATGTCGTGTGAATTTACTTCACTCTTTCTTCTTCTTTCAGATGCTTCTGGTACCTAGGGAACCCATTTTGGCAAGCTGAAACCTGCAAACACATGGCAATTTTCACATCAGCATTTGATAAATCATGAACGTTTTATACTTAATCATGTTTTGATTACGGATTAATTGGGGATTAGCAGAAGCACATGAATTAGGGAAGGTTCTGATGGCAGAAAAGTAGCTTATTTTGACGAGACAATATTTGGCAGAGTTGCTGCAAATGGCATGTGGTCAACAATTCAAATACAAAGGCAAAGGTGCCCATCTGTGTAAACGGCCACCCATCACGGATTCTTCCTCGAATACAGGACTCACTAATATATTTTAACAATTCGCCAAGAAAACTAAAAAAACTTCTGCTTTGCAAGGTTGGAGAACGTTTATCGTAAGCAGCTTTATTTTTATTTTGCAAAAAAACTTTTTAAGACTCGAATTTGTAACGTTTTAGGTACAAAAGAGTAACACTTTCTTCGCCCCAAGACTCGTCCTCAAGAAAAGTAAAATTAAAAAAGAAAAAATGGAAAATGCAGGGATTATGGACAAATATTAGTACTAATATGGTAACAGGGAAGCATCCTAAACGTTTTCAACGCTGCCTTGAGAAAAAAAAAGAATATGAACATTGACCTTCCAGAAGATCGGAAATTTAAAATTCAAAGTATTCAACTTTTTCATTATCATTAATTAAATTATTGGCCAAAACCAAAACCAGCAATCAAATTGAAACTTTTATGTGAATTTCTATGATAGTGGTTGAACCGCAAACATATCAATTGACTCAAAGGCTTATTATGCCCAAATAAGCCAATTAAAAATGCTATTTTATAATAAAAATACTTAAAACTCCGTTTTTGTAATACAATATTTACACAAAGGGGTGAGCGAATAATTTGATGGCAAAATCGTCATTTTCGAAATTCGACTCTAATACCTTTTATTTATACATGAAGAAAAACATCACTAGATTGATTGTTATTGCCCTACGAATGAAGGTTTTTAATGTGAATTTTGAAGAGGACGGAGAGAATTTGAACTCAGGGTGAAGGGGACGGCGAAATAAAACTAACCCACCCAACTTTTCGTCTGCTTTTTTATTTAAGCATTCCATATCTTCCGATTAAAGTGAAAACTTATAGCCCCAAAATTGATATGATTTCATTTGAGAAAATGGAAAACTAACAAAATGTTTAAAAAAACTTTAGTTTTAATGAAAAAGAACAAATAAATGTGTAATAAATAGTACCAAGAAAAGCTAAAATTGTGTTTTTTCGTTAAAAATGAACATGACCAAAAGTATTTCGTTAAAACTCTAAGAAAATGAAGATTAGAGAGCAAGAACTTACAGCTTCAATGTCAATTTTGTACACCCAAAGCTTCCTTCTTTCTCTGCAACTTGTTCTATACGCCACCACAATATGCCCAACCGCCAAAGCCAGAGAGCAGATGAACAGAGCAATATCTGTTGCTCTCACAAACTCCGCCCTCTCCACACCAGAAGCCCCAAACACATACGAAGCCTTCAATGAAACAAACACCAGGGACAGCACAGAACACATGGTGGTGATCCCCAAATATGGTCCGTGTGATAGCCTTGGTCCATCGCAGAAGCTGTAAACGCCTGCAGATAAAAAAAAAAAACCCAATTCAAATTAATTTCAACATAATCAGATTAGCCGCAAAATCTAATCTACGAGGAGGTGATTCAAACTCGGCCGCGGTAAAACACATTATCTTGACCAGTTGACCTGACTCATGTTTACGATCCTAAAAACATATCTCATGTGACATGACATACTGACCTTGCCAACTAACCTACCTTATGTCTAAAAACATATGCTTTTTGAACTCGGATTCAAACTCCTGTGTAAAGCGACAGGATCAACTGCTACGGTTAACTTACCTAACTTACGCCTGCAATCTCAAAGCATATGCTTTTTGAGATTCAAACCCGGGTGAAAAGCAATAGGACTGTCCTGGCCGTCCTAGCTAGCTATCCTAACTCATTTCTGCAATCCCAATACAAACGTGATCGGTTGAACGGCAGACCAACCGACCTAACTCACGTCTCAAAGCATGCACCGAACTCACTTTTGTTGTCCAAAGACATAGTTTTGTGCTAGAAATTGAAAGGAAAACAAGTAGTTCCGAAAAAAATAAGCAACAAAAAGAGTAAGGATTAAGACTTACAGAATATGACAGCTGATCTGATGATAGAAATCAACGGAATATCGACGAGGGAGGATCGAAAATCGTAGTTATTGAAATGGGACGACAGCGCTTCAAGAGAAATCAAAGAAGAAGACGAAGAGGCAGAAAGTATAGCCGAAGGGAGAAGCGTATCGGCAATCACAAGCAGAATCGGAGCCGAAAACAGCAGCAGGGAAATCAACATAGTGATCAAGAAAAACAGAGTCTTAACCCCCCTCAGAACCCTCTTCGACTTCTCCTCCTTCAAAAAACCCATGTCTTGATTTTCGACTTCGAGTTCTGGGTCTCGAAGAATAATCGGAGGCTCTTCGACTGACACCGAGAGAGGGAGAAAGAAGGTAATAAAAAGGGGTGGGAAGGA
This sequence comes from Cydonia oblonga, assembly GCA_015708375.1. Taxonomy (NCBI): domain Eukaryota; kingdom Viridiplantae; phylum Streptophyta; class Magnoliopsida; order Rosales; family Rosaceae; genus Cydonia; species Cydonia oblonga. The sequence goes on along the minus strand of JADOBS010303657.1, from coordinate 17,877 downwards.
GGGGAAGGTGCGCAGCGCAGGCGTTAGGCGTAATGTTTTGACTGGACTCGTTTCTTGCTTGATGACAAAGATTGGAACTTGGTTGGGACGTTGCCGGTTGAATGGACGAGTCCTCTCTTCTCTTTCTCGGTATTTATCTCGTCACAAGGTTAACGGCAATACCTAAATGCCCCTAAAACGACAAGCAATGACATATTTCTTTTTTTTTTTTAATTAAGAAAAGGGGTCCATTGGGAAATCATCACGTGTGCCTGCATGTAACTTACCACAGATAGTTTTTCTACGCACGTGACTTAATTCTGACCGTTTATCCATCGAAATTTTAAATTATCTGAATTTTCATGGATGTACATGCATTACACAATAATTTTATCCCTGACGATCTCTTACTCATGTGAATACATTATGATCATTGATAATTACATTGTGATCTTAAATTATCTGAACTTTCATGGATGTGCACCATAACTTTGTCAAGGATTATTTTCTGCATGTGCAAACTACTTTTGGTCGTTGATGAATTGTGGGTTTTAAAAATGGACTTGGCTGCGTGTTTATGGGATAACTTTGTCAATGACAATTTTCTATGCATGTGAACAAATCGTAACTCATACGGGTTTAAATGTGTGTCAACACAATAACTTTATCAAGGACTTCCGTTTACGTTCGTGATTAATTATTGATCATTTAAGCATTGTAAGTCTTTAATCATTCGAATTTGTGTGTATGCATATTTAATAAACTCGTCATAATCTATCTCACACGCATACATGATTCTTGTTGCACTATGAGCATTTTCAAGGGAGATGTCAAAAGATAAATGTCAAATGTTAATTTGATGGCTGATGTGGCAATGTCAGATTTTCTCTTTTTCCAACCGATATGTTTTTTTTTTTTTGTCATAAATGATATCTATAGGATCCATTTTAAAAAGAAATCAATTAAAATACATTTTCAAGATCTATAATTGGTGCATTAATAGGATCCACATAATAAAATAATTTAAAAAATTGACATCACTTTTTCTCATATGTCAAATTTGACATATGAAAACTCATATGTCAATCCACATAGTATTGACATATCGAGCTCACTCATACCTTCAAATTTGATTACATAAAATTCCATATAAATTTAATATCTCCTCTGAAGATGGTTTAAACTCTATATAAATCAAAGATCAAGAATCTATTATACTCGCGTGAATAATTAGCAGTAACATACTTTTTACTCACAATTTGGAAGTTTATTGCTATAGGGTTTTGCCACGTGTCTCGTTTGTGGGTCAGTTGTCTAGAAGGATTTAGGCTGTACAATGTGGATAAATCTTATCAAATGGGGAAAAGCCGCTTAACCGAAAGTTTTTCTATTTTTTCTTTTTCCAAAAAATTTGTTCACTTCACTATTTTAAGAACTGCCAATCAATTGAACCGGGTATGGTGGAACCGACCGATTCGATACCATGTGACCACATGGAACAATTTGCCTTTGCGAATCAAGGGTTTTTAATAATTTTTTGGTTTGTGTATATCTGGGGCTAAATATATTTTTTTAACAAATAATATAATCTATATTAGATAGTAGAAATTGGCTAAACCTTATAATGGTCTAATAATAATGTAATTTAAATTTATCTTCGACAAAAATCAAACTTAGGATACAAATGAAAAAAAATACTATTAGACCTTAATATTTGAGAGCTAAATACTTTGCAATTGTATAATAATTTTCTAATGACCCATAGAATATGGGATTGTTAGTTTGGCATTGGAAACTTTGGTGAATAAATTAAAAAAAAATCCATCTTGGGACTGACCCAGATAATCCATCGGCAGCAATCATGCACCTAATCTGTATGTAGTCAGCAGTGATACGACGACCCTATGTGGCCTGGCAGGTTGGTGATACTAATGAGATTCCTCATACATCGGGAGGTCGCAGTGACACATGATGCTTAATCATTATCTATGTGAATGTCATATCACGCGCTAGGAGATTTTAAGAGAAAACTTAACATAAGGATGAAAATGTTCCACAATCTTGATTTTGAGTATAAAACTGGAATAAAAAAACTTGATATATCAAAGTTTAAAATTCACGATACTTTAGAATAATAAAGTAAGAATTACCCTACTTAATTGGGTGTTACATAACTTCATAAGCTAGATAATGAATGATTATGCGTGTTGTTTGAGAAAATTTAGAGTAGGATTGTTTTATTATGACAACATTATCATCCAATAAGACCAAAACATGTAGACTCTCACATTTTTGTATGATGTGTCTTATTTATAATTCTCTTGTAAATGATGATACTCTCTTGTACAACTTTAATGATCAGATGATAAGAGTTGTAGACATAAAGAAATATATTTCGAGTTGTATGTAATCATCTTTTCTAAAGGAGCCTACATATGGGCCTGCAAAGTTGGAGAAGACACCGAGATTAACTGAAGTTTTGTCCTCCAGCTGTTTGTCAAGATGCCAACGTGCTTCTCCGGCGGTTTTGTGTTATCAAACACACCACATATGCCAGGCTATGCCAGCTTTGAGCTTTGTTTATCAACGGGATCCAAAATGTGCGTGAGAGCAACCTAACAACACCACCGAACTACAAATACAACAACAACGTGCTTAATTGTTTCGAAATGGTGGCTAAATCTTAATTAGTGGTTATAACACTACTGTTTTGTAGCTGGTGAGTGATGAGTCATGAGTCCTATTTATAGGTTCTTTTTGTTGACTGGTGTTTTACAACATGCAGAATGTTCTTCCCAAACTTGACGTCAGCGGCGGCTTTGGGTATGTGCAATAGGTGTCTTTGCACCAGACCCTAATCTTAAAGGGCCTCTCCAAACACTCTGTGTATAAACCAACTATATCTTACATCAAAATGCAATATTGAAAACTAAAACCAAGGCTTGACTTGTAATCTGGCACAAAACGTACACAAAACCGAAAGAACGAGACATTGCTAAAAGAACACAATCGAATGTAATTATAGTACAGTTAGATATCTAGGTGTGTTGGAATGAAAAATAAAACTTGTATGCAACCTGTTTCAAACCATCTTTTCACACGTTAGAATTTTTGCATGATAAAAAAAAGTGCGAAACAAGTCGCATGCAATTCTAGTTCTATTGAAGATAGCCATGGCAAAAGAAGTTAAAGAACGTTACGCTTTCACTTTTAATTTTGACGTCCACATATATAGGCGATAGAACATTTCTTTCATGACCCTTTGAATGCGTGGAATCACGTCGGATTCCACTCTCACGGCGCAGTCTGCTCCCAGCCTCCCAATATGGTCAAAAGAAAATCATATATACGTCATTACCTTTTGACATAGATGGGATGGTGATTATATTTACAAAACATAATCGTATGTGTGGAACTGTGAATCTTGACCAAACCCCCTTTACGTAATAAGCCAAATTGAAATTGAACTAAATCTGTCTTCAGCTTGGAAGACTAGCCAAAGCAGCCTCAATTATTTATTTATTTTTTTATTTTCTGTCAAATGCTTTAGAAGTTGATTCAAATTTAATAAAATCGAATCCGTTTTTCTCACTTCCTAACCCAAGGTAATCATTATCCCATTCAAATTATAGAGAAATTTTTCAATATGATTGAAACACAGGGCAAAACACTACATGTCATTATGCAGTTGGCGAGACATTTGAAAAAAAAAAAAAAACTTTTTTCCAATTGTATAATAACATATGGCTTATCGCCCCGTGTCTTGGACATATTGAAATCTCTCCAAACTATGGTTAGTTTATACTCTTTTTTTTTTTTTTAACAAACGATATAATCTACACTAAGAGAGATGGGGTGGACCTAGCCTTAAAATGAGTTAGTAATAATACGGTTCAAATTCGCATTTGAAACACAGGACAAAACACTACATGTCATTATGCAGTTGGCAAGACATTTGAAAAAAAAAATAAAAAATTCCAATTGTATAATATGGCTTATCGCCCCGTGTCTTGGACATATTGAAATCTCTCCAAACTATGGTTAGTTTATACTCTTTTTTTTTTTTAACAAACGATATATTCTACACTAAGAGAGATGAGGTGGACCTAGCCTTAAAATGAGTTAGTAATAATATGGTTCAAATTTGCATTTGGCGATAATCAAATTTCAGAGCTTTCACTTACAAGTGAAGATGAATACCACTAGACGTAGTACTAAGTGACACGTTAGTCTATACTCTTTAATTATCTATAATGTAAAAAAAAAAAAAAAGCAATTAAATTAAGAGAAATGTTATTCGTACTTGAAAAATCTTATTTTGCACTTCTTATAAGTGTATTTATTGCCCCTCATTCAATGATTGATTGATATTGACATCGTTCAATCGTAAATGGTAAGTTAAGGGGGGTGTAGTCAAACTCGAATTTGAGATGATTTTAAAAAACTTTAAAATCATAGTGTAGTCAATTAAAAGATTTTAAAGGATTTTAGAATACGTTCAAATATAAGTGTAGTCAATTAAAAGATTTTAGAATCCATTCAAATCTATGTGTAGTCAATTAAAAGATTTTAAAGGATTTTAAAATTCATCTAAATCTAAGTGTTTTAAAAAAAAATTAAGATTTTGGAGGATTTCAATAATTTATGAATTTTGTGGGATTTGAAAGCAAAAAGTATATATAACCAAGATTAAAAAGAATTCAACCTCACACCTAGGATTTCAAATCCTTCCACCACAATCCATTCAAATTCTTTAAAATCCACATGAATTTTGTAGAAAATTTTAATCCTCTTAAAACCTATAAAATCTATCACTTTTTAAATCCTTTAAAATCTTAGTTTAACTACACTTTGACTACACCCCCCCTTAATTATAGGCATAAAATATTTAATTCGTAAGTTTTATTTTTAATTCGTTTAATTTTTTCATAAAATATTTAATTGAAGGGATAAGCAATCAAGTTTGGTTAAATAGACATGTGGCGTAGATCTGAACGGGATTCAATGGTTACCTTGGGGTTTGGTTTGGAAGAAACTTTTTACTGTTTCTGAAATAAGGACTCGTTATATATTATTATACAAGTGAATAAAAGTAAGTAAGTGTTATTGATATTTCAAAAATCTCATTATACATTCTTCATTAGTGTATTTTTCTTTCTAATTATAGAAAGTTTAAAGTGTAAAATGAAAATTTTGAAGAATCAATGACAATTCCCTAAAAATATATCTATTTACTTACATAATAATATATAATGTGTGTACCTGTATTTCCAAAATACTAAAAAATCTCTTTAGGTTAAGAGGAATGAGCGAAAATAGACTCAATAAAGTGGGGGGAAGGAGATATCTAACTTGTCGTCTAAGGAGAGACAGGGGGAAGTAGTCAAAGTATGACTAGAATTAGCTTGATAAAAAAAAATTGGAATTATATGTGATCGACATTTGTAACTAAAGCCGCCTTTTATTAATTATAATTAGTGAGTCAAATCCCAGAAAAATCAAAGGCCGTGATTCTAGAACCACATCATGGGAGGCCCTTTAAAACAACATGGCATGTGACATTTGGTGCTTAATTATAAGGTTTATCATATTAATGCTAAATTATGGTTGTACTAAATAAATCATATTCTCTATAAATTAAGCATTTTTTCTACATACAATGATATTTTCCATTAGTTGATGGTTTGAGCTAATTCAGTTTCACAATAGTTTATCTACAATGAAGAGAAATAGCTCTTGATCATAGCTTTATTGACAAATTAAACACATTTTTATTCCATATGTATTTTCGTTTCAAGACTATAATGTGCGCAAGGCTGTGAAGAATATGTTAGGAAATCTTGCTTATGAACTTAAAAAGAGTTGGGTCACTCCCTATTGCTAATTGGTTGCGAAGTCGAATCTCAAATTTTTATAAGACTAGAGCAAGTTCGCTAAGTATAAAGTCCAATGTCATATATATGCTCTACGTCCTCAAGTTAAATTTTCTACGTGGTTAGTTGAGTCAGGATCTCCATTGCCCATTAATTGTGAGATAAAACCTTATACTTGAGGGACTCACCTAAGCATCCCTCGAATTTTTTCTTTGTACAATCGGAGAAAATTTTCAATGTGTTGGTATACCACTAACCACTTATATTATGAAACTTGGTGTATTAGATCGTATTCTCGGCACATTGTCTTGTGCTCTTATTACTTGGTTACATAACCGCTTTCTAGCCTTTCTGATGACATTTCATGAAAATGCACGAGACAACGTATGGAATCTGATTCCAAGAAACTCCATGCTTGTGCACTAAGAAACAAAAGGGGGACTTTCCACCTAAAAGATTGCGAATTGAATTGTATTGCCACAATTATAATGAATGGGTGAATGAGACTGAGATAAACAGATCACAGGATCAACATTGTTCCCGAAGGAATGACAACGCAGGAAATTACCTCGGGATACCTTACAAATGATACCATATACATGAACAGAAAACTTGACTTTGTTAGATGCCTTAAGATTCTTGGCCTAATCACAATTGTATGGTTCTTTAGGCTTTTCACACTGTGATTGTCTGAGTGGTATCTAGTGAGATGAGTTGTGTTAGTACCAGTCGTGTGTAGTTCGGTGGGTGAATGTCAATTATTGGTTTTTGTGGTTGTGTTCAAAAATCAAACATACGACGTCACGTAGGAAAATTGAACACGTGTCATCGTTTTATGTAGAGAAAATTGTAGCAATGGTCTCTCAACTAAAAATATGTGACCATTGCTCCTTAACTTATCAATACGTGCATATATGGTCATTTTCAACAACTCTGTCAGAACTTCCGTTAAAGTGAGTTATGTTGGAAGGACCATTGCTACAATTGGATTAAAGTTGAAGGACCATTGCTCAAATTGGGTTAAAATTGAGAGACAATTTCTCCAATTGGGTTATAGTTGAGGGACTACTGCTATAATGTTCTCAATTGGTTTTCCACATTTTCCCCTTGATTCGCCCTTACGTGCTTGACACATGACTTATTTTAACGGAAGTTCTAACGGAGTTCACAAAAAAGACCTTAGCTGCACGATTTAAGGAGTTAAGCAACCAACGACCAACGATCACATATTTTTAGTTAAAAGACTATCACCCGGATTAGGTTAGAATTGAAAGACCCTACACAATTTCCTCTTTTATGTAGTCCTTATCCTTCTCCACAGTGTGGGTGTCATGGGACATGTACCAAACTCGGAAATGTGTATAAACACGCAAAGAGAATGAAGGGAAAGTAGAAAAGAAAGGAAGAACATTGTCTTCCCCTAGAAGGATAAGGGTGGCCCTTCACTTTAGTATTGAAGGGAACAAAGATGGGCATGTAGATTATGCACATACGCGTACACCACGCGGGAGAAATTGATTAATATTAAAAGCTTTCTAGAAAGCAAAGTGGATGATGTGGATAAATTGTCACACAATTTAAATTTTCTTCTCGAAACACTTGTTAATTTATTATGGAAAAGGGCATGGCATTGGCACGCATTTGACACGGATTTTGAGCATGGATATGAACGCGCACGACTCATAGAAATACAATGGGGAATGACTTTTACAATCGGAGAATATTGTTATCGTAGCGTTTCGTGTTATAATATAAATATATGTGTAGATTTTTTTAATTTAAAATTATATTATTAATACAGAACATCAAGTGATAGTGCACTAGCACAATATAAGTTGTTCTCGTATTCATAAGTCATGAAAATGTGTGGCATGTTACGGGAGCGGATGGACATTGGGATCAATGTGGTTCCAAGATCACCCAGAGTTCGAAAAGTGTATGTCAAAGTTTTTCCAGGACTCTTCAAATGATTATTAGGGGTCCTTTTTGTGCCTATCAAGTGATTCATGTAATGTCTGCTTATCATATTTCGATAAGTTGTTTCAACAATACTCGACAAATTCTGTCTATATCCTCATCATATTACTTCGGGATATGTCATATTTGTTGACATGTGCACAATATGGTTTGACTGACAACAAAAAACCTACCAAGTGTTCGAGGAAATGCTCATTGAATAAATTGAATTTTTTTACACACCGCGTTTTGTGTTTATCTGAAAAACTTGTCTTTAACATTGGGGCCTCCCAAATTCGAAACTTGAATCCGCCACTGGCATGTTATGTAGTTACATGAACATTTGCATTTTTAAAAGTATAACGGCAAAGATAAGATTTTGGAAAAGACTCACGTGGCTGGGTCTTGTCCTGCCCCTTTGTCATTCACAAAGATAGTATGATAGCTGTGCAAACACAATAATTTTGGAGGCAGATTTTTCAAATTAATTAAATTCCAAAATAATGGAGTGCGTGCAATTTTGTATTGTTCTTTCAACGAGGGAGAACAACTAAGAGTCTAAGACTCATCCAATTAATGAGGAGGAGCCCCATCCATCCAGATAATCATATCTTATCACATTTCAAAGCAATACTATTCGTAATTCAAAAGAAAGATTAATTGTATATAGATAGCAAATTTGTTTATCAAATGACGTGATAGTATTTGATTGATTAAATTTAAATGCAATTTAAAGCGTACATATTACTAACCTGACAAACAAAAAAAAACCCATATATATTACTAACAGTAAATGAGTTCTCACATACATTGACACATCATTTGGTAAACATATTTTACCAATAAATTTGGCCAGTCTGACGAAAAGGGATCCTCTCCGAATCCCTTCCATCAAGTCCTCCTCGTCAACTAATTCGGACCCTTGAAATTTGATTCATCGGCTACTAATAGGGGTCAACTTTAAAAGTTATAATAATTTTAGTCGTTTGATCAAATTTCAAAAGTACGAATTGTTTGATGAAGAAGACGGGATTTAGAGAGTACCCCTTCCCCAGTCCGACATCATTGTTTCTTTAAATTGAGAATTTCACTAATTTTGTCTATAAATTGGGGAGAAAAGGAAGAGAAGAAAAGAAGTATTTAGACAAAATGAACCAAGCCCAGCCCAAATTGACCCAAAGTCAACCAAACCCAGCCCACTAAGTTCGGATTATCTCAAAGCAAACCCGGTCCATCCCAATAGCTCCATTTAAACAACCGCTTCACCAAACCAATAAAATAATAAAAAACTAAGACTTATAAACTCATGAAACGACGCCGTCGCCAGCCTTTTATATTGATTTCCCTCGCATCTTTCGTCCCCTATTTGCAACGCAACGTGCCCGACCACATGGCCACGCGATCCTTGTGGAAAGCCACGAAGCTCGCACTGTCGGCGACCGCCCTCGTCAGCGGCGGTGCGGCGGCGAATGCCGCCACCTCCGAAGATCCCCCCATGACTTTCAAGCTCTACACCACCGTTCCCCCACGCCTTGTTCGCGACGCCGTGACAGCCGCCGCCGTCGCCTTCGGTAAGTCCCACTCCGCATCTTAAAACTCTCAGTTGTCTCCAAGCAATGTCAATTCTAGGGTTTAGGGTTTTACATTACGTCGCCGTTTCAAAGTTGTAATCAGTAAATCGAGCATTAGTAACGCAGCTTTAGCTTAATTAATCAGATTTGTTAAGTTTAATTGAAAATTTGATTCTAATGGAGCCTGAAATCGCCTGTATGTAATCAGATTATGAGTATTCACTGCTGGGACTTCCTGAAGGAAGCAGTGAGAGGGCAAAAGCTAAGCATGAAGTTCACCTCAGGTCTGCACTTAAACTTCAAGAATTGTGTTTCAAAAATGGAGGAATATATATCAAGCTTGGTCAACATATCGGGCAGCTGGTAGGCTTTCGAATTCAATTTCGAAATGATCAATCTGAATTTGGAAAATTATGCGTTGATTGGAAGCAATGGAGCTGATTATTTTTGGGTTAATTCGATTTTGTAATTTGTACAGGAATACTTGGTACCTCAAGAGTATGTCCAGACAATGAGGGAGTCCATGTTGAACAAATGTCCGGTTTCTTCATACGAGCAAGTGTGTGAAGTCATCAAGAAAGAGCTCGGAGATACGCCTGATAAAGTATGTGATTTTGGTTGTATGGGTTTAAGATTAAGCTCTCTTAAATGCTCGATTCTCTATTAGCTTACATTTAGTTTTTGATCATTTTTGCTTTGATGAATGCAGATTTTTTCTGAATTTGATCCTGTTCCAATAGCAAGTGCTTCCCTTGCACAAGTCCATGTTGCTCGCAATCATAATGGCGAAAAAGTGGCTGTGAAGGTCTCCGTTGTCAATTTTATAAGGGTTTTTACTGCTAGGTGCAATCAAGTAGTCTTTCAGATTTATTCAACTTTTGAAACATGCGTCTTTCTTATCAGTGTTTTCTTTCTTGGCCCAAATAATTTTCAATTTTCAGGTTCAGCACACTCACATGACAGATACTGCAGCTGCAGACTGTGCTACTGTGAACTTTATTGTGAACACCCTGCACCAGATTTTTCCTTCCTTTGATTACAGGTAGTTCTACTAAACCTGTTGTACCTGTTTATTTTCTCATCTAGTTACTAGTTGATAAGATGATGAACACCATGATAATCTTGCTGTACTGATTGCTGTATTTTCATTCTTGCTTTCATTAACAGGTGGTTGATCGAGGAGATGCGGGAAAGTTTACCCAAGGTAATTTGTTTTAATTCCTATATCCCTTGATTGGCTTCTTCATAAACTTGTAGAAATATATTTCTACAGTATGTCTAATTGTCTATTAGTAACTTTTATATGTTCATAAAATCTTTTTGGCATGAAATGTTTGTTTCCTTCCTAATATGCCACTGTAGTGATAAAAAAACATGTGGAGTTTGGACCTTAGCTTGACATTTGTAGTTATTCTCTCTCATACAAATATGTGCTGCCTAGTATTTTCAATAGATGTTTTGTCATTTGTTTGCATATGATTGTGAAAATCAGGAACTAGATTTTATAAACGAGGCCAAGAACAGTGAGAAATGCTTGGAAAACTTTCAGAAGTTCTCTCCTCATATTGCGGCTTATGTATATGCACCAAAGGTATATTGGAGTTTAAGTACCTCAAAGTTGTTGACCATGGAATATATAGATGGCGCACAAGTAAATGATGTGAAGACCATCAAGAGACTTGGACTTCGCCCTGATGAAGTTGCAAGACTAGTAAGTCTATAAGCATCATGTCATGTTTCTACAATCTATATTATACAATCATGTTGTAAAAGTATTGATTGCCCCATTCAAAATTACATACTCGTTCTTCTAAACGATCCCATTGACCATAAGTTGACCACAGAAGTTGGTCCGTTATATGACTGCACATTGATTTGACTGCAAAATGATTTAAGGTTTTAGAACATTGGAACCCCAGCTTTATGGTTTAAGGTTGAAGCTAAGATATAGACCCTCCACAAAGGCTGGTTTTGGACGCCTGTTCCCCTGTGGGATTCATTATTTTGATTACGTGTTAAGGTCCTTAAGGATATCAAACAACGGACCACAAAATGAAAATAATTTATGCTTCATCTCTCTTATAAAGATGTAATCTTAGCAATTTAGTGAGAAAAAAGAAGTAAGATCTGATGTACTTTTTGCAGGTTAGTGAATCTTTTGCAGAAATGATGTTCAAACATGGGTTTGTGCATTGTGACCCCCATGCTGCCAACTTGTTAGTTCGTCCTCTGCCTGGTAGTGGAAAGAGCTTTCTAGGTGAGAATCTACTTTGTTGCAGAGGCTATCATTTGAGAATTTTATAGTAGTTTTCTTTCTTTAGTAAGCACAACTAGAAGTGACCTAGCTCAATGGTATTATGCTGTCCCACCCCATTTGTTTGAGAGCTAGTTGGCTTGTCATATTCATGATATTTTATCATGCTAAGCTTCTGGATCACAAGGATAACTATAATGCTGCTGATGAACTGTTTAGTAGTATATTTGTGTATTTCTCAATCATATTTGGGGTCTTCAAGACTCACACTATTGATTATAATGTGTCACAAAGTTGCTGTGTACTTGCGGTCATAATAGTAAAATATAATATATGTAGATATTCAAGACTCATTCAATTATTTTCCCCCGACTTCTCATGTACAGGGAAGAAAGGACCACAGTTGATACTTCTAGACCACGGTCTGTATAAAGATCTTGACCCTGAGACCAGAACTAACTATGCTGCATTGTGGAAGGTACACCTTTGCTTTTATTGAACTAGTTTTTTTTCCATATTGTAGCAACTTTCTTTACCGCGCTTTCGTTTTCATTATGATTTGTTGCAGGCATTGATTTTTTCTGATGCCAATGCAATAAAAGATTATAGTGCAAAGTTAGGTGCTGGAGAGGACTTGTATGCATTATTTGCAGGGATTCTTACTATGAGGCCTTGGAATAGGGTCATTGACCCAGCTATTGATCATTTGATTATACAAGGCACTGAAGGTGACCGTTCAGAACTGCAGGTGAGCTCTTGCAATTGCATAAGTGCTTCACGTTACTTTGTAATTATTTGAGACCTGAGTTATGTACTGTTACAGTGTTGCTGTTAAATTCTTGTGTGCATCAGGACTTTTCACTGACAAAAAGCAACTCACTTTGGATATTTGTACCTCTTGTAATTAAATTCTTGTGTTATGTGATTGATGTGGATGGTATATAAATCATAATTTACAACTATCAATGCTTGAACGTCCCTCAATGGTTCATTTGCAGATGTATGCTTCTCAGTACTTCTCTCAAATATCAGAGCTTTTGAGGAGGTTGCCGCGCGAGATTCTTTTAATGCTGAAGACAAATGATTGTTTGCGATCAGTTAGCAATGCTCTGGTATTACTTTGCTGTTATTTATATTGATGATACCATTGAAAACCTGATTATAGTAAGATGAACCTGCTTTTCAACTAGCTGCTGGTGAGTACATGTAGCTTTTTTTGCCGTCTGCAATAAGCTGCCTGTATGTCAAATGTCATTACCATGCAGCTGTTGAGTTTAACCATATGGTTTCTAAACTTATGTCAAATTCTGTCAAATTTTGTGAGTCGGATTTCAGTGGTTGTAGAAGAATACATTTAAGCATCTATTATAAGGGAGCTGTCTTCTATTTTAATAATTAGTATTTGAGCTAGAACCTGAAATGCTTCTCAAACAGTTGCAGGTACCTTCTCTTGAGACATTCATGATCATTGGAAGGGTTTCTTCTGAAGCTATCATTGAGGCCAAACTATCACAAAAGAGGTCCTTCCTACGGTGGTTGAGTGCTTGGTTAGACAAAATCATATTAGAAGTTCGACTTTTTACAATGCAAGCAGCGTTGTGGCTTATACAGGGAAGGAAAGCTCTAGCTTGGCAAAACTGAAAAGATACCGCACAAACACAATTTCTATGACTCGCGAACTCAGGAAACCCAAAGATTGGTGAAACAAACTATAGTTACTTCTTTATTCATTACCCAAAAATGGGCATACACATTCTTTGTCTCCATAGATCAAGCCGCTTCGTCTATAAGCAGGGTCTCTGATAATGGATTGACAGGTGATTTTTTATCGCAATGGGAAGGAATAAATGATTTGTATTTATCAATTTGTTTTATATATAATTGTTCGCAATGTCCTCTGGCAAGATTAACAAGCGAGAAATCTGACTTGGAGAAAAAAAGATCTGATCTCTGTGTAGAAACCCTTGAAAGGAGAACTGTATATCGGAAGCAGATTATCTGCTAGAGATATTAGTTATATACTTTATCTGCACAGAGGTACATGCACAGAGAGATTTTAGACTTTTGAATCGATTCTTTCACATATGAATTGTACATTACATTCTTATTTGGGTAATAAAGCTTCTTGAGTTACTCTTATGAGTTATATCTTGATCTCATCCCTATTCTTCTTGTCGAAAACACACTTGAATCAGGTGTTCTATGCAGTGTGCCCCAATCCCTTGCTTCACAACATGCTTCTTAAAAGCGAAGGCTCCGTGGCAAAGGGCTTGATTGGCTGCAGACTGAGGTAAGCCTCTTGAATTCCTAGCATATGAGTAGTGCTCGGATTTGACAATGCTAGGATCAGTCGACCGAGTGTGCGCCGAACCTGGTCATTCATGCTTGTTGGACCCACAAAGCAGGAACGGCCAGAATCAACGCACATACGCGACTAATCTTAGCACAATAGCAGTACTCGCCCTAACATTGACCAACTTTCCATTGACGGACTAACTGGTTGGTTTTATTTATTTTTCAGCAGTGTCCTTGTTATTTAGGAATGGTAACGAATAGGGACCAGTTCTGGTAGTGGTTGGTTATTAATTCTGGAATAGGATCGTATCTGGATCTTCTTTGTGAGGACCCCGAGGATCACTTCATCGTGTCCGTTCATCTGTCATCCTGGGGCTAGAAATCATTTTGAATTTTTTTATTTTATATAAAATTGAACACAAATAGTATCCGACGAAAATTGGGCGCATGATGTACGATCGGACATGATGAAGTGATCCCCGAGATCCTCATCCATTGTTTCTGGTAGGCTTTATTGCCTCTTTCTCCAATCGTTGTCCATTCAACTAAAGTATTCGATTGCTACTTTCATTTGCTTATAAGTATTTTGATTGAGTGCGAATTATAGACCCTTTTGGATTATGAACGTTGTCTACGACGGCTGCACACTTTTTGCTTCACCCTTCCATGGAAGTGTTACATCCAATGGAATTTGTGTCGGAATTGCTTTTGCAAGATCAAGGGCCAGGGCACAAGGGTCCTGGTACTATCCAGGTGCGAAGAAGCCGGAGGTGACTGCAACGAGCAGAAATCTCCCTCACCTGCCGAAACAACCAGCAAAGACTCGAATGCGAGACCTTACACCGAAAATTTTCGCTTCTGTTGAGCACCGTTAGAAGTGCTTTCAAATTATTCAAAACGTACCATCTCCAATTCGGGTCCTGATCGTTTCCATCTAACTTTTACCTAGCAGAGAAGTAAGAGGTCTGTGACTGGTTGATATCGGACGGTGGGTGTTGAAAGACGGTATTAAAGGATGATCAAATCTTTGTTTTGGTTGATTGGCTGGTTGTAGTTAGTATCTGTTTGAAATAGACCGTTGCAACATACTCAAGTACCCCATAAAAGAAGATAAACTAGTCATAAGGGCAACATTAAGAGCATCTCTACCTTAGTGGTAGGCAAAGGCAAGGGCATCTAAGTTGCTCTTGCAATTCAATTTGAGTAGTATTTGTTTTTGTGCAACTCTATGCGTTTGGAAATCCACGATTTTCCTTCGGCCATGTGTCCATGTTTTTGTGCAACTCTGCCTTTGCCGTTACCTTCCATCAACGGATGGAGATGCTCTAATCAGGGAAGGGCTGGTTGGTCGGCCTAGTTTGATGTCCTATTTAGTGTTTACCAGCTTCACATTCTTCTACGTACCTACGCCCCCTCTCTCCTTGTAACACCGTTGATTGCTTTTATTTTCATTGTTTTGAGATTTCCTCTAGTTATAAGCGTTTTCTAACAACTAATGTCGATATTGTATATTTTAGATAGAACTTTAGATGTGTTTTGGCTCTTAAAAGCAATTTCTAAACAAATACGGGCTTGTCTAGAAGTATTACTAAAATGACTGGAAGGTGAAAGTGTTTTGAGTTTTCAAAAGCACTTGAAGTGCATTTTGAAATAAATACTAATTATGTGTTTTTTGACGGAAACACTTTAAGTGTTTTTTTTCCAGAATTTACTTGCATTTTTATCAAGTAAAATGCTTTCTAAAGAATCAAAAGAAGGCGTAATAATTTTCTTTTATTAGCCAAGGGCCAAGGCATATGTTTATTTTGCAAGTCTTTTCCTAAAATGGGTTTGGCTTAATGACTTTAGTTCTAGATGACTGAAAAATTTGGTTAAAGGTTCCATGATTCCTAAGTGCTGGTTGGCTGGCTCTGTAAATAACAAGTAATAAATAGGTCAAATCATATTAAGACAATAATTAGCAAACGGAAGAGGATCCTCTCCGGATTCACTTTGTATGGATCCTACAGATCTTCACATCCTAGCCGTTCATCGTACATCGTGTAATTAGTTTTCTTCAGATACTATTAGTATTTAATTTTAAATAAAAAAAATCAAATAATTTCTGACCGCACGATGCACGATAAATGAATAAGATGTGAAAATCCTTGAGATCTCACAATTTGAATCCGGATGGGATCCAAATCCTTAGCAAACAATGAGAAGATTAATCCTAATTATGGAAGTTTGATGTTTCTGTAAATATTTTTTTAAAAGGTCTGTCGAGGAGAACGTATATAATAAGGACAGGGAAAGTGATCTGAAGAAGGAAAGTGACCTATATGGGCTGTCTCTTGCCAAACTTGTCATTTTCTTGTGAGGGAATGCATAGTGTCAAAACTCGTTAACTATTTTCGACGGAAACCTACTCTAGAAACATGACGAAAAAAATAAATAAATAATCACCTTATGAATCTCGTTTCAGAGTCGTTGAAGTTTCAAATTCAATAATCACCTCATGAATTTCGTCTCAAAGTTGTTGGAAGTTTCTTATGGGGGTATTATCTTCAATTTCTATAATTTTGTGGCATAGTGTTAAAAATAGTTCTTTTTTTTTTTTGAGGAAAAACTACACTAGATACATGATGAAAAAAAAATAATAATCACCTCATGAATCTTGTTTCAGCGTTGTAGAAGTTTCAAATTCAATAATCACCTCATGAATTTCGTTTCAGAGTTGTTGAAGTTTCTTATGAGGGAATTACCTTCCATTTCTATAATTTTGTGGCATAATGTCAAAAGTAGTCAATTATTTTCGAGGAAAAACTATACTAGAAACATGATAAATAAAAAATAATAATAATCACCTCATAAATCTTGTTTCATAGTTATTGAAGTTTCAAATTGTATAATCACCTCATGAATTTTTCAGAGTTGTTGAAGTTTTTTATGAGGGAATTATCTTGCTTTCCTATAATTTTGTGGCATAGTGCCAAAACTAGTCAACTATTTTCGAGGGAAAACTACACTAAAAAAATTACACTAGAAACATGACGAAAATAAAAATAAAATAATCACCTCATGAATCTCGTTTCAAAGTTGAAGTTTTAAATTCAACAATCATCTCATGAATCTCGTTTTAGAGTTGTTGAACTTTCTTATGAGAGAATTATCTTCCATTTTTATAATTTTGTAGCATAGAGTCAAAAGTACTCGATTGTTTTCGAGGGAAAACTAAACTATAAACATGACGAAAACAAAAATTAGGGGGAGGAACTTCAGTTCAAACTTGTTAATTTTAAATTATGGTTCATAGTTCAGTTGGTTAAATGTTTTTTTTTTTTTCATTTGCATTTAAAGTTTCAAATTCAATAATCACCTAATGAGTTTCATTTCAGCCACATAGTACTGTTTTGCGGGCTAAAACCGTATTGTAAGTTTCTTCTTATTCAATACTTCTCTATTGCATAACGCTATGATTTAGTACTTTTTAAAGAGCGAAAAGTAGATATTAGTTATAAAATACTTTGAGTACTTTTTCAACGAGTTTATAGACCACTTTTAGCACGAATTTATACAAAATCCATTTCCGTTCAAGAATCAAAATGAATATGCGAAAAATAATCAAGAGTAAATTTAGCCAAGGACTGAATACATATAACAAGCCCTCTAGCCCCTCGGCAAGTCCCAACATGCGCATCCCAAACTAATACGAAAAGATTTAGTCCGATAAAAAAATTTAACCCTACAATATTCTTTTTTTTTTTTCAGCTCATACGTAAAATAACCAAGTGTGCAAACCCAAACCAATTCAGAGTAAACTCGGAGGTCGTCCTAGCCCTCCAGCTGCTCTCTACTCATCCGACCATTTCCTCGTCTTCCTCCTCCTTGTACACTCCGTGATTTTAGAGAGAGAGAGAGAGAGAGAGAGAGAGAGAGAGAGAGAGAGAGAGAGAGAGAGAGAGAGAGT
>JADOBS010303656.1:0-21564 GCA_015708375.1 Cydonia oblonga | reverse complement strand
ATCCTAATAAAGTCGTTTTTGCTGTTATTTGTTTTTTTTTTTTTTTTTTTTCGGTTGGCAGTGACGAGGAGAAAGATAACATGATGAAGTCTGAGTCTGGGAAAGTTCGGCTTAATGTTCGATTGGATCACCAAGTTGAATTTGGTGAGAGTGTTGCAATATTGGGTTCGGTGAAGGAATTGGGATCATGGAAGAAGAAGGTGCCTATGAGTTGGACGGAGAGCGGATGGGTATGTACACTGGAGTTAAAAGGGGGTGAGTCTGTTGAGTATAAATTTTTGACTGTAAGGGCAGACAAGAGTATGCTTTGGGAAGGTGGTCACAATCGGGTCTTGAAACTTCCCAAAGGAGGAAGTTTTGAGATGGTTTGTCATTGGAATGCAACTACGGAGGCTGTGGGTTTACCCTCTTCGGAGGAAGGGGAGGATGTGGGTCAGAACGGTTCTACAGTGGCTGATACTGTTGTTGCTGAAGAGATGGAGTCTAGTCCTTTTGTTGGTCAATGGAAAGGTAATGCCATCTCATTCATGCGGTCAAATGAGCATGGGAACCGTGAACGAGGAAATTGGGACACCTCTGGTCTTGAAGGGTTGGCTCTGAAGTTAGTTGAAGGTGATCGAAATGCAAGAAATTGGTGGAAAAAGGTAGTGATTGCCTTTTATCTGGTTTTTCAGAGTCTATGAGATTTATTCAGAATGTTGCCTCAACTGTTTTAGTTACCATTTACATTAACAATCTTTTCATGGATACTTATTTGTCCTTTTCTTTGTTGTGTATTTTTAAGTTTTACACATTGTCCAGAAAGTTTTGATTTTTGATTTCTGAACTCAAACAGGGAGTTATGCCTTTGGGTTGTTTTTATTAACTAATTGTCAGTAAAGATAATGTGAAGTCCTCATGGAAAAGACCTCGTTAATAAAGACAATTTGTTGCTCCAGTTCATATTTAATTAAATCAAATTTCATCATATATGTCGTACTTTTTAATTTCGTCATTTTTTTTCATAGCATTAATGTACACCTTCTGATGTTGAAGCTTGAAGTTGTACGTGATCTACTTGTTGGAAGTTTGCAAAGTGAGGACCGGTTGGATGCTCTCATAAATTCTGCCATTTATTTGAAGGTTTTGCTCTTTATTTCTTTTAGACTTTCATTTTTATTTTGGGTTTTGCTTGCGTTTCTTAGATTTTCTTGGTAATGCAGTGGATAAATACAGGCCAGATTCCTTGCTTTGAAGATGGTGGTCATCGTCGACCAAACCGACATGCTGAGATTTCTAGGGTTATATTTCGAGAACTGGAAAGAATTTCCTGTAGGAAAGATACTTCACCCCAGGTGATCTTTCATCTTATTTAACATGATTTGGTCCGACCATTGATTTTAGTTGGTTTTTTATTTTATTTTATTGATTAGACTTCTGTGGTATGTATAAAATAATCTCATCATAGCTATGTCAAATGTACTCTAAATTGGGTATAGGATAAGATTGGTTATCATACATGAAGCTAAGGACCTTGGCCCCGTTTGGTGGACTGGATGGGATGGGTTATTTCCAATTAAATTGGACTTGTAGCCCAACCAATGTTTGGTGAGAAAAATTGTAACACGGACTGGATTTGAGGGAAAATATGATGGATTTTGTAATCCAACCACACACATGGGCTATGTAACCCATCCCTGCCAACCCAATCCTATCCCTAAGGCCCAATCCCATCCATCCCACCAAATGGGCCCTCACTTCCAGCATATTGATCAATAAGAAATTTCACCTATCATATTTAGGCAACCAGTTTTTTCTTTTCCTCGTAGGGTGCATAACTGTTTGTTTGTTTATCTTCCCATATAATTTGTCTGTCATCTTAATCCCTTTGGTAGCTTAGGAAATTTTGGTTTTTGTGATTGATTCTTAGAACCAGAAACATAAGTGAAGTTTTGTGTTGAGGGAAAAAGGTGAGGCTAGTGCAAAATTTCATGGAATTAGGACCTCAAGTTTGTGCTGATAAGAAGTTATGCACCGCCTGGTTACTTTAGATTGGTGAAGTCCTCAAGAGATGATCTTATAATCAATTGAGAAGTCCAATTCTCTCTGATTGCTCAAACTTGTGAATAGTGAGGGTAGAATCCCTGCCCTGCTAATGCTGTTGGTCGTTTAAAAGTGTGCTAGGACTTGATTGGTTCTAGGACAATGAAAAATATTAATGTTTGTTGTCCATCAAATAATTGTAGCTAGCATTAAAGTTTAGAAATTGGAAGAATATGTCATATGCAGAAATGACCAAATGCAATAGAAATTTACATTTCTCTCTTCCTAAGCATAAACTTGAAAGAACCCTGAAATGCACTCAAGAAAAGGGATTATACTTAAATTTTGAGCCCACATCAGTGCAAAATCTAAACTCTATCCCACTAGAAACTCACTGACCCCCCACCTTTTCCTAAAACATCCTGCTAATTCTCTCCAACCAAACAAACCTGAAATTGACACCACACTCTGATAGACTGATACCACTTAACTTGACCTTTACCTTTGGCAAAAAGCATAGTGTTTTCTCAATAAAAAAAAAAGAGACTGGACGGAAGATGGAATCACTAGGAATTCACATCACTGTTGGTCCAAAAGTAAAAAATAAAAAAAAAATCTTTGATCATAACCGTGTATCATATCTGCATTTTTTTTCTTTTCTTTTATAACTTCTTATATTGGTTTCTAGTTCTCAGTTGAAAATTTTATTTCTGATCTCCAGGAAGTACTTGTCATCCGCAAAATTCATCCATGTCTGCCATCTTTCAAAGCAGAGTTTACTGCATCTGTTCCCCTAACACGAATAAGAGACATTGCTCATCGGAATGATATCCCTCATGACCTCAAGGTTATACTCCGCAGGGAATTTTGGTGCATTTATTTCTATTTCAATTAGTGATGTTTTGATATTGAAATTTTTTGTAAATTCCAGCAAGAAATTAAGCATACAATTCAAAACAAGCTTCACCGTAATGCCGGCCCTGAAGATCTAGTTGCTACAGAAGCAATGCTTGCAAGAATAACCAAGAACCCTGGAGAATACAATGGAGCATTTGTAGAGCAGTTCAAGATATTCCATCATGAACTCAAGGACTTCTTCAATGCTGGAAGGTTTGGCATGAAACAAGTTTTGCTCCAGATTTACTTCAATGAAAAAAAGAAAAATTTCGGAAAATTTGTATGGAAGTTAGTTTATTATGCATGAACTTAAACTTTTATAGAAGATGATAAAATAAAATCCCTGCAGTGTGGCTGGACCTCTTAAAACTTGAATTGCTATTTGCTCTCAGGGTTCTTGTTTCTTTTTTTCAAAATTCACATAAATTATATGCTACTGTGTGTGTGGAATTCCTACTTTACTACCATTAGGTTATCAGAAAGGAAGACAGAAGAGAACTGTATAGAGCCTTACCACTGAATATATGAAAATCGTTGTAGATATGATATCGAGAGATTTGTTTGATCTGAAAGGATAAAGGGTAGAAAACCTGTGAGGGAAAATGTTTGTCTTAACTATCTGAGACACCTATGCCTGTAGTACTCAAAAGTTTAACATGACTTTTCCTTTCAGGAAGATGTGAAATATAATAGTTGAAGAGGACCTGCTAAGCATATGAATCTCCAACCATTTTTTTTCCAACCATTTGCATTACCATAATCTTTCTGGATTTAGGAGTTAAAACTAAAATAACGTGCAAAAAGCTTTTAATATATCATCTAGTTAACCAATGTTTTTAGAAATTAGTTTTCCTTTTGTTCTAACATAGATATTTCCCTGAAGTTTAAAATAAACTTGCTCCTATGATTGATCTTCTATTAAATTTTCTTGTTTTTGTAATGTTCTTTGATTTATAAGTTGAATTTTAGTGCTGGTGCTGTGACATTTGGTTCTGATTTTGTGCTATTGCAGCCTTGCCGAACAACTTGAATCCCTCAAAGACTCTATTGATGATAAAGGCCGTTCAGCTCTTGCATTGTTTCTGGAGTGCAAAAAGGTTCGTTTTCTTCAATTTTATGCCTTGGAGTAATTTTTTGTGTGAAGGAAGGCATAGGATGATCCTTTGGATCTGAATATGTGAAGTTCAGTTGTTCCAATATTATGCGGTTTATTTATTTAGTTCATGTGCTCCGCTGATACACAAAACTTTATACCCAGAATTATCAGGCATAAAACTTGCATGCCCAAATTTTCTTATTGTTGTACTGTGGGGTTCATAAATATAGGGTTCAATCTTTCCTGACAGCTAGGGTTAACATTTGATTCTAGGAATGGTGTATTGAAGAAGTAAAAAAAATTACTCATATATATGTGATCCATGTACCATTTTATTCTAGGGTTAACATTTCATACCCAGCCGCCCATTTTCACCCCATCTACCGCTTTCTTCTCATGTGTGAGTGTGATCCATCTAGTTTCATTGAAAGTAACAAGCTCACATAAATAACTCCTATATGAAAAATTTCCCTTCAAGAATGCCTGATGAAGGAACTTGATGTAAAGTTGGTTGTCATTCTTTTCGTAATTCTTGCAATCTTAAACGTTCCATTCCCAGCAGTTAGAAACTCCAATATGGTAAGAACTGATCCTGTTGTCAATTTGGCACTTGCCTTGTCCGTTCGAAGACTTGACGCTGGATTTAGTCCCTTTTTGGTAATAATTTTAAGCACATTAAGGAGCATATACATCTAAATCATTTATATATATATATATTTTATTTATTGTTTGGTTGCATTACCTATTGTGTTGTTTACTTTATTCCTGAAGCGTAACATAATTTAATTCGTAAGCAAAAAAAAAAAATAATATCCTCACTTTACCTCTGAAAGGAGGGATATGACAATTGTGGTTCCATCAAATCAACAAGTTCACAATTTATATGCATGATGATGTTTACTATAGATTAGTAATTTCTGTTGTACCATTTTTCATTGGTATTGCCAATTCCAGTGTAATTTGTTAGCGGTGTTTGGGTTATGATGGCATAATTGCAAGATCAATTTTTTTGTTTTATTTTCAGAGTTTGGATACTTTAGAAGTGTCAAATAAAGGTTTGGGAAATAATGGCACTGATCTGTTGTTCAAGACCATGCAATCTTTGAGTGCCCTGAGAGAAATAATTGCAAAGGGTCTTGAAAGTGGCCTTAGAAATGATGCTCCTGATGATGCAGTGGCTATGCGTCAGAAGGTGATATTTCTTTTTTTTATTTTTTATTTTTAATTATTAATCAAAAGCTTCAACTGAAACAATTAATGAAGTAACCGTTTGATGATTTTTCTTCTAATGGTTATCTGTTCTTCATCTCTGTGTTAATAAATCAGTGGCGCCTTTGTGAGATTGGACTTGAGGACTATTCGTTTATTCTTTTAAGCAGGTAGGAAAATAATTTTTGGCTGTAAATGCAGTTTTAGTATTTTTGTTTTAGTTTTTATCATTTCACATGAATAAATACATGGGAAATTTGACCCCTCCTGAACTTGAACCCCTATTTCTACGTAGTGTTCAAAGTTTCAATCTGAGCAGTGTTTCCCTTGAATTAAGGAATTGACTCCTCATGATAGTTCAGATTTGCTTCCTTTAAATTGCACAAACTTTGAATCTAGCAATGCTGATATATTTCAGTTGAGCATTTAGCGGGGAGCCCTGTGCTGTACTATCATAAACTTATGTGGCAGAAAATGACACGTGTAATTATCATTTTAAAATGTGAGCATTTTGCGGGGAGCACTCTGTTGATTTATGATTTAGCAACCAGTTATCTAAAGTTCCAAGTAGCAGCTGGTTGTAAAATTTGTGCATGACAATAGTTAAAAAGATGAACCATCATGAATGACGTTGTTCACTGCAATCTGTTCAACCTAAAACTCATGACTCCACTGTTTAAATATTTTGAACTTTCTGTCTGAGTATATTTCAATTATCAAGATTTTGGGTATTAATTTTGTTATGGACAATCATTGATTTGGTTAGATTCCTTAATGAGCTTGATGCTTTGGGAGGGGCACACTGGCTGGCAGAAAATGTGAAATTAAAGGATGTGAGCTCTTGGAATGGCCCACTTGATGCCCTTATTGTAGGGATTCATCAGCTAAGTTTATCTGGTTGGAAGCCTGAAGAGTGTGCTGCTATTGAGAATGAGCTTGTTGCATGGAAAGCAAGAGGTCTTTCTGAAAAGGAAGGTAACTAGCCTGTGCATGGAATGCATACTGTTTAAACAACCCACCTTTTTTTAATTTCCCCTCCTACTCTTAAAGGAAGTGAAGATTGCAAAACAGTCTGGGCACTAAGGCTTAAAGCTACTCTTGATAGAGCCAGGAGGCTAACTGAAGAATATTCTGAAGCACTTCTTCAAATATTCCCCCAAAATGTCCAGGTATCTTTTTCTTTCCTTTAATTTTCAAAAAGCAAAAATGGTTGATGAGGCTAAAGATAGCCTTCGGTTCAACAAAGCTTGATCTATTATGGAATCTCCTTGGCGGATGGTTAACGCTTCAATTTCTTGTTTATAAAGAATTGAACCCAAGGGTTTTAGTTTGAAGAATTTCTTGAAACATACTTGCCAAATGTTCTGTGGGTATTGTAAATACTATATTTCTTTTATGGGCCAATGATATGGTATTCTTGGATAAATCTTCTTTGAGCCTTATCATTCTCTCTTGGCTGTTCAGATTATTTGTACCAGTTAACTTAGTTCAGCTTCATCGGAAAAGTGCTAAAATTCTAGGCCAATTTAAAATGAAATTTTGGTAACTTTTGCAGATATTAGGAAAAGCTTTTGGGATCCCTGAGAACAGTGTAAGGACATATGCTGAAGCCGAGATTCGTGCTGGGTATGTTTACCTTTTAAATATATATTTTGGCATTTGACATAAACCATCATTTATAGCAGTATTAAGACTGTACAGTAACGGACTACATGGAACTATTGCTGTCTGACTTTCCACCTACAAATGCTATCTGCAGTGTAATATTTCAGGTCTCAAAACTGTGCACCCTACTTTTAAAAGCCGCTAGAAGTACCATTGGTTCTCAAGGTTGGGATGTTATTGTGCCAGGAGCTGCTGCGGGAACATTACTTCAGGTACCCTCAATATTTGATCCCCTAAGTGTGAAATAACATGACAATTGAGTATCATGTTCATGTTTTCTATCCCCAAAAAAAATCCCTGAACTTAGATTTTAGGTTCTATGTTTTCTTGGAGTTCAAACTTAAGCCAAGTGAAATGTTGAAACTGAACCGTGTCAAAGTTCAAAAGTTACAGAGATATAGAGATCAATATCAGAAAAATTTGGAGGAACGAAGAGTAGAAATAAATAGATTTACTTGGAAAGCATTTAGATTGTAGGTAGATATTAATCAGGTCAAATAGATACTTTTAGAAGTTATATGAATTAAATACAATGTATGTACGTGTACACCAAAGGATTAAGTAATTAGTAGTATTTGCCTTCTTGTAATTATTTGGTTCGCATTCACCCCTGACAATATACTGCTATAACTTCAGGTTGAGAGGATTGTCCCTGGGTCAATACCATCAACCGTGGAAGGACCAATTGTTCTTGTGGTCAACAGAGCAGATGGAGATGAAGAGGTTTTTCATTCTGCTTACTTATATAGTTTTCGTCAAACCATAAGAATGTTATTGCATCTAGTTACCATCATTTTCTTACAGCTAATTCATCTGTCAGGTTACAGCTGCTGGGAGTAACATTGTGGGAGTTGTACTTCTGCAAGAGCTTCCTCACTTATCTCATCTCGGTGTTAGAGCTCGACAAGTATGTCATCTGTTGAAAGGTCAAGTTATCAAATTTTTTTGACATGAATGTATAATTCTAATCAATAGACTATGATGGTGATATGTAGGAGAAGGTTGTGTTCGTGACATGTGAAGATGATGATAAAGTTGCCGATATACAAAAACACAAGGGGAAATGTGTGAGGTTATTTTTCTGAACTTTTGAGGAGTCCTTTAATCATGTCATATAAACAGTGCCAATGAATCATTAGAAAATAAGAATAGTGGCGTGACATTGATTTATTTATTTCTCACTTATATGAACTTTGCAGGTTAGAAGCATCCTCATCAGGTGTTGATATATATCCTTCATCAGAAAATAGCAATGGCCATTTGTCAGTGGAGATTCTTTCAGGTGATGGTGCACCCAGGGTTGAAGCACATGGAAGTGATGGTCCTTCATGGTCTGCTACTAAAGCCAACTCCAATCAGGTAAAATTTTATTTACTTTTAATCTCTCATCCCAAAATGTTAATCAAATTTTTGCTTTTTTTCATTGATATTGATTTTGATCACCAGAACTTATGTTGCTTCTGAATATGTTAATAATTGTATCATCTAGGGGGTTTCTGCTGGAGGAGTTTTACTACTTGCTGATGCAGATGCAGAGACTTCAGGTGCAAAGGCTGCGGCTTGTGGTCGTTTAGCTTCTTTGGCTGCAGAATCTGAGAAAGGTAATTTTTTTTATGGTAGTTAGGGATCACTAGTCTAGTTGAACTAATTGAAATGATTGCCCTTGATTTGAATCACTAGTCTAGAACTTTTTCTTTCTTTTTGATAAAGATTTTTCTGAAAGCCATAGGTGCTACTCTAGCTTACAAGATGTTATGAGTTTAATAAGGAAGCAACCAAAGAAAATATAGTGACAATGGTAGCGGGAATGTTAGTTGCTCAAAAATCCATCTCGATCGATATCTTCACTGTTGTATGTTTGGCACTGACATCTATACTTCCCAATTTTACTTAGAAAAACGGATTGCATTCACATGAGAAATAATCACCACCTGTGCCCCTGTCAAGCTTCTTCAAGAGGTGTCTGACCAAGTCGATGAGGAAACTGGAACCTGATTCATCTACCATCCCCTACTTGTAGACAAGAAAAATTAAAGAAAGCATTTGATTCTCGTAGATTCCCTTTCCATTGCCTCAGACCTTAAAAACTAGCACTTTTTCCATAGTTCGACCTGCAACTCCCTCTTGGAAATAAAACTATGATGATTATGTGGAAACGATACTAGTCCCATTGAAAGTCATGCAAGCAATGCAGTCTATCATCTTTGAGACCTCTCTAACACTTGTGTAAAGTTCATTGGTGAACCTGTCACATCCTGAGGACCTTATCCTATCAGAATCCCTCAAGGCTGTAACAACCTCTTCCTCCAGAATTGATGGCCTCTCCAACCAAGTGCAGTCGTCATCACTGATTGTTGAAAACCCCTGTTCAATCCATCAAGGTCTCCAACATTGAGATTTGAAACATAAATGTTTATAGATATCGATGGAGGTCAGGGATCAACCAGTTCATTAAAAAATAGGAGGATTGGCTAGAAAATAACTAATATCCCTAAACAACTTGCAGATATAGATCACGGGAGCAGTGGTTGGACGACTTCTGTACTCAGCTTCTTTAGAGCTTGTAGCGACTATATTTTTTTCTTTGCAGACCAAGTAAGAAGGTTGTTAACCAGAAAAACACAAGAACCGCTGGTTGATGTTCTGGTTCTACATGTAGGGCACCCTGCCCAGCCTGCATCTGAAAATGCCTTTAGTAATGAAGAACCCTTCTCAAACCACATTCCAATATTCCATGATCAATAGTCCCCTTAATGTATCTCAGAATCCTTTTAATTGAAGCTAAATGATTAAATCATTTATATTTATACACTTGCTTTAAGTCGAAGCTGATTAACAACTTTACAGTTAGTTACAACCACTATGACAGCTGTAATCAACAGCTCTAAATAATTTGGCTTGATGAGTTGGCATTTGACCGCTGACTCTGTTTTTATGTGTCACTTGAGTGTGCTCTAACATTAATCACCCGTATGTGCTGAGCCTGAACCATAGGGAAATACATCGACAAGGCATGTTCAGTCGCAATAGTCTTATATTTAGTCTTTGCACATCATACATTGCTCCAGGTGAATAGAGCTGTTGAAATTTGATGGGGTAACATACTGGTCCTACACTCTAGTGTGTCTTACTTTACCCCCTGCACTCTTGTTTCGTGTCCCAATTTACACTATTTCGTCAACAAAACTGTTAAGTTGCTGACGTGACATGGGTATTATGATACATTTCTTCATTAAAAATCAAATACAATAAAAAAAATGAAAAGGAAAATATGAAAAACAATTCAAATCCCACATCTCTCCTCCCTCCAGACACTTCCTCTCTCTCTTTCTCCTTCTGCAATCACCGTTTCATCTTCTTCCATCTGATATGGTTCTTAGAGTTAAGAAGGAAATTTGTGAGCAAATTTTGTAGATAAGTGTAGACATGAGCAACTTCCCTTGAAAGTTTTGTTGGTTCTCTTTCTTCTTCACCACTGTCAAATGCTTAATTTAATTTTTCTTCAAAATTGTTTAATTTGTGTAGCAACAGTAAGGAAAGGATTCTTTTTTTTTTCTTTCCTTTCTCTTGAAAGGATTTCCAGGCCTTTCCCTTTCATTTCCATCAGATGAGATGATTAATCTTCTAGGAGTGACTTTCAACGATGACATCCATACTCTTGGCATTCGCAACAACCGATTTTATATAAAACAGGGAGAATAAAATTATCACTTAAACAAAAGAAGTTGCTTGAAACGGTGACTAAAGGAGAGAGAAAAGAGGAAAGGGACTGTAGGGAGGAGAGATGTGGGTTTAATTATCATTTTTCATCTTTTAATTGTATTTGAATTTTAATGGAGAAATTTTATTATTATTTGATGATGAAATTGACGAAATACTGTAAAACTGGGACTCAAAACATGAGTGCAAGGGGTAAAGTGAAACACAATAGAGTGTAGGGGGTAAAGTGAGACTTGGCGAAGAGTACAACTGTCATTGCTAAAAAGAAGCCTAAATTTTGTTACTTCTTGGGTGAACACCCAACTGCTCGTTTTTTAACAATTGGATAGGTGGATGGCCCTTAGTTGAAAACTAGATAACGAGTAGATGATCATGTTGTGAAATAGAAGTGTCTTAAAATTCGGCCACTCATACGAAAACAGATGACCATATCCATTGAACAATTGACCTTACGAGTAAAAGATTTGCTTCTACTTGTAACAATTATTGATGATGAATAATGGATTTCTGTCAAATTTTACAATTAAATTTTTATAATTTTCCATATGCATATGTAAACTTAGTTATCTTCAGTATGCATTAGAATGTACTGCAGAAAATTAGTGCATACAAACCATTTGCATGTAATGGACGAGAGATGATTGTGGATTGCCTAATAAAAATATCAGCTATTTTCCTACATATGTTTTTGTTTCTTTACATTTACCCGAGTCTTGTGGTGTTTGATTGGCAGTTTATAATGACGAAGGGGTACCAGCGTCATTCAAAGTCCCTTTGGGGGCAGTGATACCATTTGGCTCTATGGAGTTGGCATTGGAACAAAGCAAATCCACCGAATTATTTAGGTCGTTACTAGATAAGGTGGAAACACAGAAGCTGGAAGGTGGGGGGCTTGAACAACTTTGTAGTCAGCTCCAGGAACTAATCTCTTCCCTACAGTCCCCGAAAGACATTATTGATAGCATAGGAAAAATATTTCCTGGAAATGCACGCCTAATTGTTCGTTCAAGTGCTAATGTTGAGGACTTGGCTGGAATGTCAGCTGCTGGATTATATGACTCAATTCCCAATGTTAGTGTTTCAAATCCAACAGTCTTTGCAAATGCTATTAGCAGAGTATGGGCTTCACTTTACACTCGGAGGGCAGTTTTGAGCCGTCGAGCTGCTGGTGTACCTCAGAAGGAAGCTACAATGGCAATTCTGGTGCAAGAAATGCTTTCACCAGACTTATCATTTGTGCTTCATACAGTGAGCCCAACGGACCATGATCATAATTCTGTTGAGGCTGAAATAGCATCTGGCCTTGGTGAAACTTTGGCTTCAGGCACTAGGGGCACACCCTGGCGTTTATCGTCTGGGAAATTTGATGGGAGTGTGCGAACTTTGGCATTCGCGAATTTCAGTGAGGAGCTAGTGGGTGCGGCCCTTGCTGATGGGGAGGTTATCCATTTGACTGTAGACTACAGCAAGAAGCCATTAACTGTTGATCCAATTTTCCGTCAACAGCTTGGTCAGCGCCTCAGCACAGTGGGATTCTTTCTTGAGCAGAAGTTTGGCTCCCCACAGGACATAGAAGGATGTCTTGTTGGCCAAGATATCTACATAGTCCAGACACGGCCGCAGCCCTTATAAATTCTCTTCTGTAACTGTGTAAGCTGTGGTTCTAAAAACTGTTCCATATTTGGGTACTCATTGGAGACAGCAGCTGTATGCGTGATCTTCGGGTAACGCAGTGGAAGGACTCTCTTGCTGAACTTCTGGTATGTACGAGGTATTGGATACGTGTGCTTGTTTGCTTAAGGTACATCAGTGTGTGGCTTCTGTATGCTTACTGATGTGATATAATGATAAGTAGACAACTTTCCGTTTGAGGCGGAAAGTTGAAAGGATATGATCTGAATAATTGTAGTTCTTTCTGAGTAGTGTTGTATGTTCGATCATTTAGGGTTTCTGTAATAATATAACACTTGATCAAAGCCAAACTAAATAATGGTCCCTGCTTTGTATAAAATAATTTGGATCATGCATTGTCTAATTTATCTATCTTCAAGTCTCCATTGGTACGGAGATGCTTGCATTTTTTTCCATTTTTATTTTTAATATTTTTTTTTTATTAAAGGACACGATTATATAATAAGGAGAAATTTTTCAGCACAACTAGTGTTGGATGAAAAGAACTGTGTGAATTCAGACTCGACCCCAAGTTAAACCCTGGGCCCTAAACCTACATCCCAAGCAGGCTCTGGGCACGAGCGCCGCCGTGCTTGGGCACGGGCGCCGCCGCGCCTCAACGGGGCTAGTAGTGATTACCAATTTGAACTTGTAGAGCATGTTTACTTACCATGCGTGGAAGTGAGAATGAATGTGCATGATTTCTAATTCTGAGTTTACTAATGCTTAGAGAATGCATTAATCAAGTGGCTTCAGGGGTGAGAATGAATGTGTGTGATTTTTAATTCTGAGTTTACTGACGCTTAAAGAATGCATTAATCAAGTGGCTTCCATCAATTTTGGATATGGAATATCTGAAAAAATGAAGGTATTCCATTAACTTTTGGGAGGGGGAGGGGAGGGTTGTTTATATCATACACAATCCTTCACATCCCCATTTCCTCTAATCCATCATATCCTCATGTCCTCATATCATGTAAGTAGACATACTTGTAATTTTTTATTTTTGGTCATGTTGGAGTAGAAAACGAGTACAAACTTCGTAGAAGATAGTCATCGAACTTTCTTGGATCTATCTTGCAAAATAACAGAGAATTGGATGGAGATCTCAACTATAGAATACAAGTTGGATGGATGAAATGAAGGAGTGCATCGTATGTGTCGTGTGACCGTTGTATGCCACTAAACTTTAAGGGAAAATTTTATAGGACGGCAATAAGGCCAGCAATGCTCAATGACACAGAATGTTGGGCAATAAAAAATCAACACGTGCAAAAAATTAGTGCAACAGCAATAAGAATGTTCCATTGGAAGTGTAGGCACACAAAAAAAAAAAAGATAGGATTAAGAATAATGATATCTGAGATAAAGTAGGAGTGGCCACAATTAAACATAAGATCAGAGAATCAGTTAAGATAGTTTGGACATGTGAACCGAAGATCTGTAGAGCTCTAGCTAGAAAATGCAATTATGAGACAAGTTATGTGGGGTTGAGGAAGACCTAACAAGATTTTGAAAAAGACTTTAAGAAAAAACATAAAGTATTTGGAAGACTTGACGCACAATGAGACGCAATGACGTTCTATGATTCATACAGCCAATTCACAATATTTAAATAAAACTTTGTTGTTGTTGATAATTATTGGACTAACGAAAATGCTCTCTTAATCACCTGATGACCAAAAGAGCAGATCTCTTGGCTGAACAGAAAAAGTGTGCTTTTACATTTGTTTTTTCATCTACATGTTGTCCTCCATATTGCTTTTCTTTTCTGATCATCATGACTTCATGCTGCTCTTTGATCATGTTAATCATGACCCCCATGCTTCTTTGTACAATTGAACAATTTTCCCCTCCTTTTTTTTCACATTTGTTTATATAAAGGAAACAAATTGTACCAGAAAATAATTTGTAATCAACCAGAATGTGCATACTGCATGGCATACGCATAAGGGGTAAAATGGTCAATTCAATCTCACTCACCCAGTGCCATCCAAGCTTAGCAGTTCCAACATTATATATAACACACACTCAACTGCATACAATTCGCTCCAAATCCTCTTCTCATACAATACTTTGTACAATATAATCCGACGTCGCATTCCCTAGTTCCCTGCACAGATAGATAGAAACCGAGTGAATTAAAGCATCGGGTCCAATCCAACCAAACCTTTGTTTACACTCTTCTTCATCCATCTTTTCCTCCATCTTTTCGTGCTTTTTTGGGTAAAAATGTCGGCAGCTGTGGGTGCTATTTCTGCAACCAAAGGTGCAACTTTCAATTCTCAAATGGCAGAAGAGGAGCTCGTTAACAGTGACAAGAAAAACATGGCTGCAAGTGTTGAAAAACCGAGCCAGCTGCTACCCGAAGGTGACGATGGTCATGGTGATGAGGTTGATCTGGATGAAGAGGACGATGAGGTCGCCGCATTGGAATCCGAAAAGGATCAGTTGGTTCTTGGCCCTCAGTTTTCTCTCAAGGAGCAGCTTGAGAAAGATAACGTACGTCCCTATTTTTTTACTTCATTATTTCAGTTTTACATTGCATGGTTAATTTGTACGTTTTTCTTCTTTTCTGTTTATTACTATAATATTGTTCATCACGTTTATAATTCTTCAAAGGATGATGAGAGTTTGAGGAAATGGAAGGAACAACTTCTTGGGAGTGTTGATCTCTCTGCTGTTGGTGGTATTTAACTAATTTTCTCTATCTTTTTAAACAAACTTCTAAATGTTTTGAAAATATTTGTTTTCTAGTGAGTGGAAAAATTAATTGCAAGTGTTTGAAATTGATCAGAGAGTAAAGAACCCGAAGTGAGGGTACTAAGTCTCACAATCATCTGCCGGGGCCGGCCGGATCTTGTCCTGCCGATCCCGCTTACTCACAAACCCAAGAGCAGTCTGTTCACACTCAAAGAAGGATGCCAGTACCGCATCAAATTCACATTCTCCGTCTCCAAAAACATCGTCTCAGGCCTCAAGTACACCAACACTGTGTGGAAGACTGGTGTTAGAGGTAAAAACTGAATCATAAACATACATAATCACACTATTGGTACTAGTCAGTAGTTTTACAGTCTACGGGTATTCATCTCCACTTATAAATAAGATTTCTTAAATTCAACTTCCATGAATGATTGACGAGTTCGATACAATATATCCTTCTAAACTCTTTGACAGTGGACAATTCAAAGAGAATGCTTGGAACATTTAGTCCTCAAGAAGAACCTTATATATATGAGACTGCAGAAGATACTGTTCCTGCAAGCATATTTGCCAGGGGCTGGTATTGTGTGAGAACCAAGGTAAGGTTTAATTTCAACCTCACTAATTAGAGATACACACACACACACACTCACACATATGTAATTAACTTTGATTTGGTAATTAATTTGTTGCTGTTTGTTTCAGTTTTTGGATGATGATGGAAAGTGCTACTTGGACATGAGCTACTACTTTGAAATCCAGAAGAACTGGCCAAAATCCACTTGAAACTAATTTCCATCTGTTTTTCAGCAATTAATATTGGCTTAATCAAATGACCATGTGGTACATTGTGTTGTTTAGTGAAGTTTTCCAGTCTTCAAGTTAATTATCTTTGTCATCCATCATTGAGATTGGCAATTGATGCTTCAAATGAACCGTTTCAGCTGTGAGATGATGTTCTTCTTCCTCTCATGTTGTTGTATCTTGTAATCATACTGAGCACAATCCAATCCATGTTTATGTGATTTAATAAGAAAGCATTGTACCAAGACATGCATGCTTTTTAATGAATTTCTTCTCCTTTTCTCTCACTCTTCTATTTTCCTATTTTATGTTTTTGTCGGTTGTCCACTACTAATTATGTAGATATTGTCTCAGCTTAATAATTAATCACTTGCACAATCTGAGAATAGTTGAATTTTATCACAAAAGATTTCGGTGAAATTAGAAATGAAACCATTTAATATAAATTATAGTTTATTCTCTCAAATCTCTAATGTAGAATTACATTTTTCAAGACAAGTGTAGAACTCGAGTGTGAGGATGAATACCGTTAACCAATTGCTTGCCCTTCTTTCCTATTTCAATTTTTTCTTTTTTCTTTTTGATAATTAAGCTCTGATAGGGTGAATGGTTCCCCACCAAAGATGCTTCAAACATGTATTTGATAAATTTGTGAAGGGATTGAAGGGATGGATAACAACGAAATTAAAATTAGAAAGTAGAGAAGGCCATGTGACCATGGAAATCAATCACTACTGCTTGTGCTTTTAAAAAAAGCAAAGTTGCGCCAAAAGCTATATGTCAATTTCTTTGTTCTTTTTCTTATTTATTTATTTATTTTTTTTGTAGTTCAGGGACTGATCAGGGACCATAGTCATGACCCTTATTGTATTAAGTCATGATACGATCACATGAATGCATGCTTCTTCTGCCCACAGAAGGGACAACAACAACAACATAAACAAAAGGTGCTGCAACACTCTCTCTTTTTTTTAGATTAACTAATAAAGTTTATTTATTTAACAAAAACAAAATATATGATGTAAGTTGGAAGAGAAGATAAAGGAAATTGTTGATTGAGAAATTTGAGTTGGGTTAATGATTGTAGGTTTCTGTTAGTGTCCCCATTTTCAATCTACCACTGTTTTGAGGGCTTCATTTAGTTGTTCAGAAACCACTTTAATCAACAATGATAATGTTAGTTAAGAGCTTGAGTGTGTTTGGTTGAACTTGGAAAATACATGTAAGGTTTGTGTGTTATATTTTACATCAAACGGTAATAAGATCTAAACTACAGAAAAAAACAATTCGAACAGAGGAGAAAGCACGTTGTAACCAACTTGACTAACCTCAATTTTGCGACATGAATTGTGTTTGATCAAATGGCTTGTGTGAGATAATGCGTTGTCTTGTGATGTAATGGCGATAATTTTCCTTGAGTAAATCGTGATGAAAATTATTCGTATATACGAGATAATGTGATATAATCTTGTACAACATTGCTTTTCAGCTCTACTGACTAGCTAACATAATTGAATGCGTCTTTGCCTGAATTATCAATAAAAACAGTGGGTACTCTCTTCAGGTCAATTCAATGGTTTGTTTTACTTCTCTAGTACATAATTAATTTTTTTTTTGACGTGCACATAAGGTTCGAAACTAATAGATCACGTTAATGTATATGTACATTTCATTCGCGATAACATTCATTGGTGAACATTCATGTCAACAAGTTTCAATAAAAATGAGGGGAAAATTGGATGATGAAGAGGGCAGTGTGGTATGATAGTTTATTGCGTTCTTTAATATTATATACCTCTACACTTCAGTCATTTTCCTATCCAAAAAACAACTAGAGTGCACCATTTGGAAAAGGAAAAAAAAAAAAAAATGAAACAAACTTAAATACAATGAGATTTTACTGTGGTAGTATTCAAGTCACTCATGCATTTTTATTTTTTCACATAATAGTGTGTGCTTGATTTTAGATAATGTCACGGTGATATTTTTGTTGCTCGTAGTTCTTTATCCTAATTTTCTAAGCGGCCGAAAATTATGTCTGTCTATCCATAGGAATGGTACGGGCTTGTTGGTAAACATGATTACATTGGAATGGAGACCTTTCAAATTTCAAAGTATATATAAAAGTGGAACTGAATGATTTTTCATTTGGAGGTAATTTATCTTATACCCTCTAGGTAAACATGATTATATTGCATGACGGCGTGAGTTCGAATATCGTTGATGATTAATCTAACATCTAATCTAATAAAATCTATCGTTTGACAAAAAAAAACATACATTTAATTTAATAGATTTTCCATTCCAATTCAATTCAATCATGTCTCCCAAACGAGCCTTTAGAATTCGAAAATAATATAAAAGGCAACATCTCCAATATACATATTGTGACAAGCATGTACAAAGATGCTAGTACAGGCCATCTAGGAAAATGGAAGAAGAAAAAAGAATACGCGAGAAGTGGTCATAATTTTTTAATTTCTCCCTTCAATACACATGCAATTGAGTTTTCAAATTTTGAACACCATTTCTCATAATGAGTAATGAAAAAATGAAAATAAAAAATTGAAAACTACTTTCTTGAGTTTTCAAAATTTAGCTTTGAGTTTTAAGTTTTCTTTTTTTTTTTTTTAACTGAAAAATGAAAATAGTTATTAAACCAGATTTTAATTTTTAAAGAAGTGAAAACTGAAAATTGAAAAATAAAATGGTTATCAAACGACTCTTAAATCAAATTGATTCAACCATGTTTGAACTTCATTTGCATTGCACCGACACTTGATTGATGTGGCATATATGTAGTTACAATATATATGCAGATCGCAGGATTGCCTTTGATGTGCTTACAATTATTCAATCTGAAATCTCTTGTTAACACCTTTACTGCAGAGCTACCCGAACCATTCATCTGCATACAAAACTTGTAATTTACGCCCGCATGGGAATCAACCTCAAGCATGTCGAAGCATGCATGCATGCCTGCATGCGTTTTTCATACGTACCGTTAGTCACTGGTGAGTGCGTGCTGACGGCTGACCAGACAAGCAATTATGGGCAGTAGAATTCACTTTCATACTCTGGGAGAAACCGATCGAATTGTTTCGCGCAGCCTTCAGGCTTTAAGGCTTTTTTAGGACACCACATCATTCTATAATGTCCATGCCCCCTCCTATGATTAAGCACTGCTCCATCAAAGTCTAAAAATGTTGGTTAATAGTACGTTTAGCAGAAAAAACTCAAGTGTTTATAGGTCATAAGTGTTGTATGGAGAAGCATTACTTAAGCACTTCTAAATGCCTTCTCATAAGCATTTGAATTTTTAACAAAAAAATAACAAGCTTTTGACAAGAACGCTTCTAATAAAAGCTATTAGGTCATCTCCTACCAAAAGAATTTAATCAATGTTAGCTCCAAAAAACAAAACAGTCTCCAACTAAATAGTGTATTGCAAATGGGCATATTTTGAGGGCAAAAAGAAATGCCCAAGTGCCAGTCCCCTTGCAATTAGGCATTTCTTTTTCGTGAAGCCCACCACTTGACGACATGATGAAAAGGTACTTGGTCATACTAAAAAACAACAAAGATATAGAGGGGCTAATATTTAACCCTTCTTGGCTGGAAACTAGAAAAATTAGCTCGCTACAATTCATTAAAATTAAAAATTAATATTTTTGAGGACTAAAATTGTGCGCAGTGCTTTTATTAGCTCTCCATAGTTGGAGGTGACCAAATGAGCAGAGCTGCAGAAGTGTTTCTTACAACAGTCACGAATAGCTCTTAATTATTTTGAATGTTGATGATAAGCCCCAAAGCATAGGAACCCTAATTACTTAGCGTAACAACCGCCGCTGCTGCAATCAACAACCAAGGAAAAGACAAAGATCAAGCCTCGACAAGATATCTATAAAAAACGGGATTGAAGTTTCGTACTCGAGGCAACCTGCCTCATTCTCAATCCATTTGAGCCTTTGATATGCTAATAATAATATTTGAAATCTCTAGTTAAAAATGGATCTTCAATTTGTTGATTGGTCAAGGCAGATGTATAGCAGTGCTATCCCAACCATTCATCTACTTGCCAAACTTGTAATTTACGCGAGCATGGGCCACAAGCATGTTGAAGCATGCATGCATGCATGCATGCGTTTTTCATACTTACCATTATTGTTCACTGGTGACCGCTGACCAGACGAGCAATTATGGGTAGAATTCACTTTCACACTTTTGGAGAAACCCCAATTATTTCACGCAGCCCTCCACTTTCCTTCAAGGCTTTTTGATTATTGCATCACCTCATTCGAATATTCATGCCCTCCTGCTGCTACCTTACTAGAGCCTGTTATGGAGAAAGCAGCAGGTGCTTAATCATCTTCAAGTGTTTTTCTTAAGCATATATGAATTTTCAATAAAAAAAATTGACATGTGAATAATAACAACACTTCTAGTAAAAAAAACATCTATGAATAGAAGTTTTTCTTACAAAAGTAATTGCAAATGAGCTCTTAATCATTTAGAATGGTATTAAGCCCACATCAATAATCCAAATAAATTTAGGGGCCATAACCCTTTTTCCTTTTTATTTATTTTTAGTTTTCATTTTTGTTGCTAAAGATATAGAGAAAATATGAGAGAAAGGGGGTTAGGGCCTTCCTCAGTGTTACACTAGATAAAATACTTTCAAACTTAATATTTGATGAAAAAGCAAGTGGTGAATTGTCTTGGTGGTTAGGGTCTTCATCTTTAATCCACTGCATCCCGAGTTTAAACCCTCATCACTTCTCACAGTTTAAATAAATTTAGTGTAGATAATTTATCATTAATTTGTAAAAACAAAATATTTTATAATAAATAAAAAAACACAATTGAATTGATAATGGGCGAAGAAATTTCAAACCTAATTAACAATTAATTAAGCTTGACAATTGAATAGATAAGGAGTTCTTGAATTCCCTTCATAATCTCTTATTGTACGTAATCTAAGATTACTGAGATTCCTTTCATCATCTCTAAATCAACTCAGTTCTTGAAGTACTTTAGTATAGTTTTAGAGTGTTTTTTTCTAATTACTATTTCATCATTCAATAAGAGATGACGAAAGAAATCTCAGTAATCATAGATTACGTAGGTCATAAAACGAACTTAAACACTTTAAACCCCATTATTATTAATCTAGTGTCACGTTTCGTTGATCTGACGGAGGAATGGGACAGTTCCGGAGGCACGAAGCCAAAACTTGTGTGCAAATGAGCACTCACAAAAGCAAGATGGTTTAGGATGGTGGTTGCTTGTAAAAAGCACAAGCAAAGTCAACAAAACATCTTTACTTAAGGAATGACCACAATCAAATAGAATCTAGAAATTATGTCGTTTTGGGTAGGAAAATGATTTCCAAACACTCATTTTCTTCTCTCAGCATCTATGTTTACTTTTAGCCATTGAATTGAATTAGTTAAATGAGAAATTATAGAAATAATCAATGGTGTGTGGAAAGAGAAAAGGGGCATGGAGGCATTATTTCTCATTTTTGAAGAAGTTGAAGTTCCAACAAAACTAGTCAAATGAGAACTTATAGAATAAGCGATGGAGTGCAGAAGGAAAAAAAGGGGTGTGCATGTTCATTTCTCATTTGTGATGAAATTAAGGTTCCATTATAAAATCAATTAGCAAAATGGGTGACGTGGAGGGCGTGTGGCTATTGAGCTTCACACACGGGACAACCTGCTATGATACCATAAAAAAAGTTGAGGTTCCACCATAAAACCAATTAGCAATAT